>JAHBCN010000294.1:0-217796 GCA_019359885.1 Listronotus oregonensis
TAAATAATTATTAAAATGAATTTATAATGAATCTATTTATTATTCATGAACAATGTGGCAAAATTGTACAAGAACATGCAGAAAGTTTCATGAAATGTAGATAAAATTTTGTGTGAATACAAAATAACTTTATAAAATTTGATTTACAACTAAAGGATGATTCAATTTTTCAACAATTTAAAAAAATACTTTAATAATTATTAAGAACAATAAAAATAACTTAAAGTTTTAACATTTAAATAAAAAATCCATTCGTCGAAAAAGGGGGGTATATCTTGTTAAACTTTCTGCATTTTTTTGCTACAACTTTGCCACATTGTCCATGAATAATAAATAGATTCTTTAAAAAACTTTTTTTTTGAATAATTATTTCCCCCCATTTCGATTATTTTCTAGTCATTTTTTTAAAAAAAAACGCGCAAATTTACCCTTACTCACTCACTAATTGTAAAAATTTTCCCTTTAATATTGGGAAAAAAAACCAGGATAGATGCCTTTTTTTTTAAAATAACTATGTATCTCTTAGCACAAAAGCAAGATTCTTTTTTTTAAAAAAAACGGGTAGGTACTTTGGTTTATTATCTTCAAATTATTAAAAGGGAAATTTTAATTTATCTTTGGTATTTCCCGAGTATTAGCAAGTTTTGCGGACCTTTTTTTAGGACAACTATCCCATATAGGGGATAGTTCCCCAACCATGTAAATTACGTTTAGGATCGATGCCCCGCCGAGAAAGAGGAAGTTTATCCCGCAAAATTTTTGATAAAAACCCTGCCGTCCCATGCAATCGCACAAAGACATGTAACACTGCCATCTTAGTTGTATTTGCAGAGTCTATAGATAAATAAAAAAAATTTTTTATTCGC
This sequence comes from Listronotus oregonensis, assembly GCA_019359885.1. NCBI lineage: Eukaryota > Metazoa > Arthropoda > Insecta > Coleoptera > Curculionidae > Listronotus > Listronotus oregonensis. Next base: position 867 of record JAHBCN010000294.1, read on the forward strand.
GAAACTAGAGTGATTGCAATCAAGGCAACTATACCCCTGGGGCGACTATCCGGGTTTTCCCCCATGTTTCATTGTGACATTTCATAGCCATCTAAGACAAATTTACATCCCAATATAATACAATTCTTACAGAAATTGGTTTTTATTTCCGAAACCTTACTATAGGAACTAATAAACCGTTTGCAAGGGATTTTAATTTCTTTTTATAATATGGCATAATACACAGGGTGTTTCATTTTAAAAAATGCACCATTCTTTATTTTTGTATCTCGCGGTGAAATCACAAATTTTGACCAACCCTGTATAATGTAAAACATTTTTTTTTACTTAAGAGTAATATACAGGACATCTCTACATTACCTCCAAAATTTAAACTTTCCACGAATCTCAGTGACTTAGTAATAAATATTTAATTGGAGCTATGTTTTAAAGAAATAATAAAGAAATTAATTAATAAGTCGAAAACTCGGAATACGTATAGAAAAGTTTTTTTACAAAAAAATTTAAAAAAGCAATAGCGGAGCGAAAAATACAATTAAATATAAGTGTCTCTTTTAAAAATATCAAACTACCTATAACTTTTTGGTATAAGCGGCAATACATGGTAACATATGTAAATTACTAAACTCTTAAAAACAATTCTTACTGTAATACTATTTTAACAACCGAACGACGCCGTTATTATTCAAGATTACACTAAAAACATACTTTCTAACTTTCAATAAAAGTTATTTATATCGTGACGTACTTTAGATCTTTTTTTTTTGTAAAAAAATAAAACAGTTTAGTTAAAATTTACTTTTAAAACAAATGTAAAGTTATTAAAATGGATTTAAATTTTACGTTGCGGAGTTTAAAATTTTGTCCATTGGGCACTGATTAATTGAAATATTAACTGGACATGACAATTTACTAAATATGACAGGTATGTTTTTTTGTCTGTATATATACATGCTACATACACCGTCCGGTATAAATAAAATATTTTGTAGGTATAAAATAATAGACTAGGATCTAGTTATAACATATTATACCATATAACTCACTATTTCTTTTCTTTTGACCCCCCGTGTTACGCCAGAAAAAAAATAGACGCCCAAGTATGACCTACTCAGACAAATACTTTTCATAAACAAACGGAAAATTAAAAAAAAAAATAATAATAAAGTCCAAAATTTGAAGTTAAAAAATTAAAAAATAGTTAGCAGCAGTTTTTAATTTTTAAAAATTTAAGGTGTGGAAACTCTCATTTATTCTTATAAACTACCCTCTCCATTTTCTTATAAAGCCTAGTTTGACTTTCCCCTTTCCCCCCACCCTGTCAGCACCGGGTGCCTACTCTAAATTTTTATAAATTTGTTTCGATTTGCACCAACCATTTTGTAAAAATTTAAAAAAACCAAATCCCTTTTTTTTTGAATAAATAAAATAAAAACAAATAATGCCACAACAAGTAATAATACATATCAATACGTAAACAGATATTTTTGAATATTTTTGAAAAATAAAAAAGGTTTTAATATATATTTTAATGTCACATCTTGAATCGTAATTTTTTTTTTTTACAAAAAATTTCGCCGATCTTAAAAAAACCCCTTCTTAAAAAATGTTTAATACAACAGGCAGAAAATAAAAAGCAATACCCAAAATTATATTAAACATCAAATTGTTGCTAGTAGGGTAACATATTTTTTTTTTTTGGGGCCCGCTTTAAAATTTAAAATATTTTATAAAATATCATTCATTTCTTTTAGTTTTAAATAGCTGTGGGCTTATTATCTTTTTAAATTCTTGAAAAAATTTTAATGACAACAGGCAGAAAAAAAAAAAAAGCCTAAATATTCAATTAAACTTTAAATTGTTTAGTAGGGTAAACTATTTTATTTTAAGGCCGCATTACATTATCAAAAATTTTATAAAATATCATTCATTTCTCTTTTTTTTAAGTAGCTGTGGCCATTATCTGTTAAACCCATTTTAGAGTTCGGCGTTCCCTTGCGTTCTGGCACCTTAGGGGAACCCTTTCCTTGGGTTAACGAAATTAATCACTGGCCAGCAGGCGCCTTTAAAACCATAAAAAGAAATTTCCCTTTTAAATAGAAAATCTTTTAATTCTACCTGTAACTTTTCTCTATATTCGGTTCCCAATGGCTAGTTCGGGTATAAATAGAAAGCCGAATCCTTTAGATTTGTTTCTTTTTTCCCATGAAAATGTACATTTTATCCTGACACTTTTTTTCATTTCATTTTTTAAATTGTTAATGATCCCCAAATTTAACCGAAATCTTTGTTTCTTATGTGTTTATTTTTCAATAATATTTTAATTATTTAAATTCCTAGAGTGTTTTGTGTTGTTAAGTTCATCTTTAAATAAATAAATTAAATTTTTTTGGGTTTTTCGGAAAAATTATAAAACCCAATTTTTTTTCATTTTGTAGAAACGTTTTTTTTTGAAAACCCTCAGTGTTCTAAATGTTTTTAATTGAAAAAATTTTTAATAGTATCCATAAACCCGTTGTTAAAAAAAAGTAAATTCCCCTTGTCGTCACATTATTATTGTTACCTAAAAAAAAGCGCATAATGGCGATTTTTTTTTTTTAATACCCTCGAAAAAAAAAAAAAAAAAATCCCTATATACTTTTAATATTAATATGAAAAATTTTTTAATTTTTTTCAAATTATAATATCAAATTTTTAAAACAATTTTTTTTGTTTTTAGCTTTTTTTAAATAATAGATTTTTTTCAATTTATTTATATTTTGCTTAAATATCTAAAAATTATTCATTCAAATATCATCAATGTATATATATAATATATATATATATATATATATATTTTATATATATATATATATATATATATATATATATATATATATATATATATATATATTTAAAAAATCAGAAAAAAAGATCTTTTATTGTAGCAGAAAAAAAAGTAATATACAGGGTGGTCCTTTAAAAAAAAGTTGAAGTTACCTATTTTTTCCCCTATTTTTATTGCATTTTTTTTACTGATAATATTAAAAAAAATTGGAAACAAACCTAAATTTTTTAATATAAAACTTTTTTTTTTTGTCTTCAAAAATAAAGGCTCCAGAAAGTCACAAAAATAAAACCCCCTGTACTTTAAAGTAAAGCATTTAAATTTTTTTTTTTTTTTTATTCATCTTCACAATTTTCTCACATTTTTTAAAAAAATATTTTGGGTTTTTTTTAACCAAGTTTCTACTTTAGAAAATAATCTGAACATTTTTTTGGTTTTTTTTAAAAAAATGTACTATTAATTTGCCTATATTTTTTCTACCAAATCTTTTTCTTAAAAAATTTTTTTAAAAACGCAAACCCCCTTTTTACATTGCCCAAAAAGTATTGCACCCCCTTTTTTTTTTTACATAAGACTAAGTGTAAACACCCCCCAAACGTCTTAATATCTTCTAAAAAAAACGGAGCTATCAAGATAAACAAAACGTTAAAAAAAAAAGGGGGCCAAGGTTTTAAAAGGATTTACGAAAAAAGGGGGGAGTAGGCTGAAGCCTAGGGCGGCAAATTTTTCAATCAAATTTTAGAAAAATGTAATCAGAATTTTTTATAATAATTAATGATATATTTTTTTTTTATGTTATGAAATCTGTTTGTTTTAAAAAATTGCTATTTAATTTTCTGTATGATTTACTTTTGTTAAATTTTTTTTTTAAATTTTTATAAGAATTACTAGAAAAATTTTTCTTTCTTTTAATGCTAAATACTTTGTTCTAATACCAAAAAAAAATTGACATATTAAGGCGGCAAAAATATATTAGCCTATGAGCGGCAAAAAGTTAAAGCCTGGTTTTGATAATAAACCTGTTTAAACGGTGAATGTTTTTATAGATTGTGCATTTTTCCACAAACCAACCTATATTTTCATGTTGAATAAAATACTATATTTCCGTTACCGTACTTTAACGAGCCACTTAGAGAAAATGATATGGAGTACCAATTAGTGATAGAAAGAAAGATTCTTTCTAACGTATTTCTTGTCAACTTCTATCTCTATTGAATTACGGAGTTCGCCTGCAGTTTAGGATCAGGCAAATCGTGCTAGCGCAGCAAATAGATTTAGGCCATTTCAGCGTTTTTAGGTGTACAGTTTGAATTTAGGCCCCCAAGGGATGTAACTACAGTCATTTTAATTCAAAATATTATTGTTGCTGTAGTTGTAATTGTATCTTACAGACTATTCATTATTTTAATTAAGTTAATTAGCTAAAGAAAATAAGTTAGTCAAAAGAAATTTCCCCAGGAAAAAAAATTTTTTTTGTTTTATTTTTCGGTGCCCCCGCTAACTTTTCTTAAGTAAAATATTATTTTATTTAAAACGTTTATATAAAAATAATCTTTTAAATTTTTAATAATAAAAGTCTATATATATATATATATATATATATATATATATATTTTATATATATATATATATATATATATATATATATATATATATATTTTATATATATATATATATATATATATATATATAAGAAAAAACCCCGGGTTTTTTACAAGAGAAAAGTCCCAAGCCCTTCTTTAAATTATAATTTCTTTCCCGTTTTTCTGCCCAAAGGGATTTTTTCTGGCCAAATTTTATATTAGTAAACGCAAACAAAATACCTATAATTTTAGATAAATAGAGTTTAATAGCTACTTTTAATATTTCGAAAATGAAAAATAAAAACAGTAGGAAACCTGCTGCTGTCAAAGTAACAACCATTTGCCATTTCAAGTTTATTTATGGACTTGAATAAGTGTTATCTAGATAATAAACTAATATTGTTAATCAGACTCCAAGAAATGTAAAAAGCTATTAATAAACTGGTTTTGAATGAAGTATTTTTTTACTTCTGTATAATTAGGACAAATTGTCTTTTAAAGTAACGAAATTAAAACAGTGTTTTGTGTTATTTTGTGCCAAAATAGCAACAATTTGACAATTGGCGTTAGAGTTTATATAAATTTATCCCACATAGCATATAAAGTCAGCATAATTAGGACCATTTTAAATGAATAAATTCTCGGATTTAAAAACCAAATCCGGGATCCCGGGAGCGTAATTACATACTATACTATTACTCAGAGCACCGGCGATAGAGGTTGCTCTGAGTCGCAGTATAGATTGTAGTGACGAATACGCGCGAATTTTCATTTCATAATATACTACAGCCCAGAGTGGCGGTTAAAAATATTATATAAAATGCTGTATAGCATGCTGTATCACTATGAAAATGTGTTGAAATTCTTTGGATGGGTACTTATAAAGGTATTTAAATGAGGGTTTTATTGCCTGCATAAAATGGAAATCAAACCAGTTTATTTAGTATTTAATTTTTCTAAAAATTACAAAAAAATACACTTTTTATAAATACGTGATGTACTTATTATATCGTGCTTAAAATAAAAGAAAATAAAGTCATAAAAATAAAACAACATTAAGCTTAAAAACGGGCATAGTTGATATAAAATAAAATTATGAAGATAAAACAGAATAAAAAAAATACCTATACATTAGTGAGATTTAGCACTACGTCTATTAACTAGGACCCCTTCACTTAAGAATCTTGAGGCTTTGCGTTTCCTATTAAGATTTTCATTTTTGGCGGGCGTTTCAGCCTGAATCCTTTTGGAACCAGACGTGAGGCCAGGTCTTTGTGTGCGCCTACTAATTGATGTCGGTTGAACGTTAATTTTTTTTCCACGCCGAATATTTTTTACATTAGCAAATGCATGTAATAGTTCTGTAGGAGTTTTCATTTTTTCAAGACATTTATTTAGTCGAACGATAATGTTTGTTGAGTCTGGTGATACGTTATTTTTAACCATTTCAATAATATTTAAAAAATGTTGCCTAAGTGCTTTTACGGCTTCTTTTTTTAGTTATAAGGTTTTCAGCTACTGCAAAAGGAGAAGTTGAATTGCTAACATATGCCATTTCTTGGAAAAAAAACCATTACTAGGTGCTTCACAGTTAGATGGTTCTTTGGTGCCCTCATTAATAGACGTATCCATCATGTCATCAAAAAATATTTCATCAATATTATCCCCATCGCTAATTTGGCCAAAAATAATTCTACTCGGCGTTCATAGTTGCAAGATGTGTTAATTTTTGTTTGTATTAAGGTTATGTTAAAGATAGTATCTATTTCAAGAATAAGTCGTGATTTACGTAGATATAATAATTATTAAAAATAATGTCATAAAAAAATACTTTATGAAATATGACCGATCAATTTGGCAACAAAACAGTTTAACAAAAATAAATATCAATAACTACGGCGTTGTGAATTACTCAAATCAATATTATATATTTTTTATTTTAGTTATGATAACGATGGACGTGATAGATAGGGTACCATAAAAAAGTTTTAAAAACAATAAATAATAATATTATTAAGAGTTCATAATAATCCAACACATTTTCACACTATTAAAACATGCATACATAGCATTTTACATAACATTTTTAACCGCCGCTTTGGGCCGTAGTATTATTATGAAGCGAAAATTTGCGCGTATTGGTCACTACAATCTATACTGCGATTCAGAGCAACCTCTGTCGCCTCTAAGAAATAGTATAGTATGTAATTACGCATCCCGGGATTGACCCTTATAATATTTTTATTAAATTATCTAATATTAGCAATAGCAAATAAAAGCTACAAAAACAAAAAACTGTTTTATATGGTTACGTATTAACCAATAGATGAGTAAAAAACCAAACCACACTTAAACCTTTTTAAAAAAGAAAAAAATATAATCCTTAGGCTAATGTTTTTTTTTATCTTGCGACAGTCCACAAAGACTAAAGTCCTGAGTACTAACGTACTGTGGCTGTCTTAAGTGTGGTAAAAGGAAGTTTATTTACACAGGACTTAAATATTTAAAAGGAGAAGGAAAAACATCTACGGGTAGCAGGTACCATAGTCTGGACACTCTAGGGATGCAGGAACGAACAAAGTGGGAAGTACTGGGTCTCTCAAGTGAAAGGATGCTTAAAGTGGCACTACGTGTTGCTGTGTTGGGAGCTACCAGAGAAAGAAGTATACTAGTCAATTTCTTAGGGTAGGCCTGTCAGTGGGCAAGAGAAGGAAGCCTTCCCGAATGCGTTGGATCATTGATAGGACGAACAGCTCTTCTTTAATTGGAATCAAGAATGCTACGAGTTGTAGAAGACGCCATTTCCCAGACATAATAACAATATTCTAAAGACGGCCCGATCTGAAATACATATAAAGTATACAGATTAAAAAAAAAAAAATATATGTAATCCAAGTTTGGCCGCCAATATAACTGCCGAAGAAATTCTCTTTAAGCTACCACACTTGTAGATGGTAGTGATGGTACTGTCAGTAGATATTTGTAACTCTGATGTAAACATAAACCCCTTTTAATCCTAATAAGGTGGCATTTCTTTTTTAATTGCGTTAAGAGTATTAAGACGTATAATAAGTAAAAAAACCGCCTATAAAGAATAATGTTATTTTATTTATATTATATAGGGTGATTCATGAGGAAATATCAATACGTTTAGGAACGTAGTCAGGTTCTAAAAATAAACATAAAAGTCTATACAAATATATATCCGCAAGGCCTTCGTTTCCGAAATACAGGGTATTAAAGTTTTAGTTAATTTTTCCTTTTTTGTAAATAAAATCTATGATAATTTAAATATTGGAATAAAAATTGGTATCCGGGGATTTTTTGGTATGACGGATTTGAATCTACTTATCTTACTTTTAGGGGGTGCCACCTACACCTCTTTTTACTATTTTGAACAATCACAACTTTTTGGTACGGCTCTGTATTACACTTTTAAGTAAATTAAATAATTGTTTTGTCATTTTTGCGTCAAAAAGGTATACCCGTTAAAAGTTGATATGAGCAACCGTTTTCTAGATATTTGGATTTAAAAAAATTACGACGCATCTGATTTTATTATAGCAAAATTTAAAAAAAAATTAAACAAAATGTATAATTGAACAATATGTATTTTAATTTTCGATAAAATTATTGTTTTTTACTTATGTTTAGTAAAACATAATTTAGGTTTTATAATTTAAAAAAAAAATCAAAGAAATCTTTAATACCCTGTATTTCGGAAACAAAGGCCTTGCGGACTTATATTTGTATAGACTTTTATGTTTATTTTTGGACCCTGAATACGTACCTAAAGTATTGATATTTCCTCATGAATCACCCTGTATATATTACCATATTAAAAACTTATTGAAAAATTTATTGTACTGGTCTAGTTTAGTTTTCTTTTTATTTTTTTTAACAAGTTATGTATTCATTTTCACTATTTAATTAAAACTATGGACCAAAGTCGTTATTTATATTTCCAAAGGATTATTTAAGGTACGTACTGTTTTTTAAATTTATAATTAATTAAAAATTTATATGGGCAACAAAATATTAAAGACAATATGTTAAGAAACAGCAAACGCTTAATATTTTACATAATGCTTTAAGGGTCCCTAAAAAATTTAACCGACGCTTTAGTCATTTTTATTAAGTAAATTTTAAGAGATTGGAGATAGTATTGTTAGGTCATTTACAAATTATGTCTGAGGCGAAAAGATTTATTATCTTTTTTTTTTCATAAATAAAATTTATATCCAAAAACATAATTCAAAAACCACCACATTAAAAAATTACTAATACATTTCTGAAAAATACTTAACACTTTTTAAAAATAAAAAGTTACTAATGTTTTGGTGACAAATTTGTCATCGTACTTTAAGTATAAAAAATGACTAGCTTTTAACCAAGCCATAAAATTTTGTAATTATATACCTAATAACAGAATGGTGCAGATTTATATAGTGCAGTTTTTCATCTGATATCTGTGATTTCTGGATCTAAAATAAATAATCTCTTTTATAAATTTTACAAAGCAGTATGCACTATTTTGATTTTACTGCATGTCTTAATATTCCCCTGTCTCATCTGTTTTGCTTTATTTAACAGATGGTTTCCTCATCCCAACTTAGTTACATTATATTTTCTTAGTTTTAGTTTTCCTTTGTCCTACCGGCTACAAATATTTTAATAGTCTGTTACAGCACCACACAGCGCCAGTTTAGCGAGATACCAAGTAAATGTAATTAAAAATTCATTTTCTGATACGCCTTTTAGGAAAATGAAATATGGATTTTTTAAAAGTTGGTAATCGTCAACTTCCGCCTAGACGTATTTTTCATTTTATATATTTCTAGCTTTTTTCCTGCGACTTTTCGCACGTGAACTACACGATTTTGGCTGTTGTTTTTTGTCCGTTCTCGCGGTAAAAAGTTTATACATTTGATACGTGCGACAACGACGTCTGCCCGCCATATCTGACCCTCTTCCCACTTCGTAGCGTCACATCACATCACGCTCACCACGTTCCGTATTTCGTTACACACATCGCGGCGTAACGCGCGTCTTGCAATTGAGCATTTTTTATTTTATTGTACTCTTTATTTGTAATAATTTTTTAATATAAATGGCGCTTGTGAATAAGTTACTACCAATTTCTCGTATTCAAAATTTTTGAAGGTAAATTAAGCGTTTATGATAACGGTAGCACTAGTCCGGGAGGCCACTGCAAAAAACCAAGCCAATTAGAGATACGCATGAAACATTTTTTTATATTACTATTAACTATTAGCCCAGTTGGTGGAGTAAATTTTACACTATGAGCACAAGTAATTAGCAAACTGGCTGATTTTTTTATAAGTAGTTTAGAGTATACTGATTAATATTAAAAAAAGTTCATAGGTCAATCGATTTTCTAAAGTCCAATAAAATTTCGATTTTTTTTCAAAATTCAAAATTCAAATATTTTGGTCTGAGATGGATTGGAAAAAAAAAATAAAAAATATCATCTTGTAGGGAAAATTTTTTTATATCAAAAATATATTTTGCGTTTTTTTCTTAGAGTTATAGTTTGTCCGCAAAAAATTTGATAAGCCATTAAGCCATCTTGCGCTAACAAACAAGCGATAAAATTCACGCTTAAATTTTAAAATCATAACATTTCACTCGACTACCTATTACATTATTAATGTAGGAATACTTTACTCTAAGGAATTGTAAGTAAAAAATTGAAAAAATCCAAAGTTTTCAAATTTTTCTCAAAATTTTCAAAAATTTTCAAAAAAAAAAACATGAGACTATTTTTTTTTAGTTTTTCATTTTTCTTAAGTTATACAATAATAAATATGAATTAAAAATCATTATTTATTTTATTTTTAATAAAATCAGTAGAAATTACATGTTACAAAATTGAAAATCATCTACATTGTCGTTATCATTATCACTGTTTTCAGCATCAGACTCGTCAGAACTTTTCTCTGTTGTAAGTTGTGCAAAATTTTTGCATGTATCAGGATACAAGTTGTCCTTTTCGGTGCTCCATATGACGAAAGCAGAAATAATATGCCATTTTCAAAAATCATTTCATGAGACTGTCTTGGCAATTTAAAACTTTCTATAGCTTGTGCTAACTTTTCATTGTTTGATTTTTTTTTCTATCGAACTTATGACAATTTTTTTTCTATTTTCTTACCTGGGCCTTTTTACCTGTCCACTTGTATTCTATTCTTGATTTTCATCTGTTTAGTATAGGTATTCTAATTCTTTGATTATTCATCTAGATTTAAGTATAGAACAGTACCAAAATTATCTTTTTTTAAAACAATAAATTCTATATGCTTAAGTTTAGATACTAAAAATTAAATGAAGCTGTTTTATTAGAAAATTAGTCGAATCTTTCTATTTTCTTGTGTATTACACAAAAAATTATTATCTAAACGCTTACTTTTCTATTCTAATACATATATTATATATATATATATATATATATATATATATATATATATATAATATATATATATATATATATATATATATATATATATATATATATATATATATATATATATATATATATATATATATATATATATATATATATATATATATATATATATAAATAGGCGCTGTTTTTCTATACGATTTTTTATTAAAAACGGAAAATAAATCATACCATTAGAAAGCTGAGGGTTCCAACTTCAAAATAGTTAAATTTTTTTGCGGACAAACTATGACTCTAACAAAAAAAGTGCAGAATACCTTTTTCGTAGAAAAAATCTTTCTCTACAAGATGGTATTTTTTATTTTCCATTATATTTATTCCATCCCAAAATATTCTGGGACTTTGAAGAAAAATTTTTTATTTTTTTTTATTTTTTTGACTAGGAACTAGATTGACCCATAAACTTTTTTCATATTAACCAATATACTCTAAACTAATTATTATAAAAAAAAAATCAGGCAGTTCGCTCATTACTTGTTTTTGTAGCCTCCACCAACTGGGCTATATAGTCAATTCAAAGCCGCACTGCTGCCTTAGCTCAGCGAGTTCAAATTGCATTTTTTTTACCTTAAAACTATTGATTTTAAGAAAAAAAAGGTATATTATTAAAATTATTGGTCTAATAAAACTACGTCATTTTTTTGTATAAAATTGTTTGTAGCCCTTTTAGTTTTTAAGATATTACCGACTTAAATTTAAAATAAAAACGCAAATATCTCAAAAAATAAAAGAGTTACGAAAAATGTATTAAATAAAAAATATGCCTTATACACATTTTTAATAAAATAAGCACTAAATAAGATATAAGCAAAAAAAGTGATATTGGACATTAAAAATTTCGCTTATAAAAACATTTTTAGGCACAAGTAAGTATACCAGCTCCGATCCATCTAAAAATGTATACAAAATGTTTTATTCATTAAATGAAACAAACTAATAGACACGTACCTCGATGTAATGGGGGATAATCTGGTGGCACGGATGTTTTGTTTAATTTTTTTGGTTCAATAACTGAACCCATTTCGATCCACTTAAAACTTTAACTAAAATGAAATTAACAAAAGTTTTGCACTTTTCTGAGATGAACCATATTATATCTCGATTCTTCTTATATACATTTTTATGAAGGATTTCTATTAAAAACATACTTGTCACCTTGCACATCCAACCAAAAAACGAATAAGGCTTGGTTTAGTTATGTTTGTGAAAAAAAAATTATTGAACTCATATTAAAAAAAATTAAAAATTAAAAAAAATTATACCCCTGTTACAGAAGTTCTGAAGAAAAAATTCCAGGTGTTTCGCAGAAATATGGATGCCATATATCAAGTGATCCTTGGAATTTACAGTTGCTATGGTTTTGCCATTTTGATAAATAAGTCATAGTTGTTATAATTTATTTTGCAATGGCATACAAGCTAGACAATCGGAGAAGTATTTAAAAACTAGTTGGGCAAATGCCCAAAAAAGAAATAGTAAGGATTTTTCAAGGCGAAAATATTTCGAAATCCACCATATATCGAACAGGTCGTGAATGTAAAGAACCATAAAGCCACTGAAGGAAAGATTAGTTCGAAAAGTGAAAAATGTCGTTGGAGGTTGGTCCTCGCTTCCGAATTTCCAACGCAACTGTTTCTCGGTATATTGCAAGAAGTGGTTTGAAATACCGAAAAAGAAAAAAGGCACCAAAATATAATGATGTTCAGCTAGCAAGAATACCCAGGTGCTGTCGCAATTTAAGGCGAGTTCACTTCGCGAATAACAGATCGATTGTCATGGATAATGAAAAATATTTCACCCTTAGCCATACAGAACTAACAGGAAATTCTGGATTTTACAACGACAATATAAAAGATACCCCAAATAAAGTTAAGATATACAGCCAAAGCTAAGTTTTCAGATAAAGTATTGGTATGGTGTGCCATATCGGAAAGAGGTGTATCCAGGCCTTTTGTTGGTCATGTAAGAGGAGAGGCAGTGAATGTCTAGGTCTACATCAGAGATTGTTTAACTAAAATGCTTAATTTTATCAATGTACATCACGGTGATGGAAATTATATGTTTTGGCTAGACCTGGCATCAGCACATTATGCCAGAGCTACATTTGACTGGCTGGATGCAAGAAATATTCCGTATGTGCCCAGGATTGATTAACCCCTAGCCAGGCCAATTGAAACTTTCTGGGCTCGAGCGGCTGGAAAGCACGAAACGAACAAGAACTTCGGCAGCGAAACTTCCAAAAAGTAAGAGAAATAAATATACATATATATTTTCCAAAACATCATGAGACCAGTTAGGCATACATTAAGAGTCATAGAAGAAAACGGACCCTTGGCAGCAGTAAATTAAATTATTTTTGTACAGCAATGATTGATTTAATAATGTAATAAGTTTGAAAAAATAAAAGTTTATTTGGATAGAAACAAGTAGTTTCATTTTTTTTTTCAAAACTTATGTAAGAGGGGTTATACCAAATTTGTGTTTGATCGCATTCTGTTCGGGAGTAACGGCGCAAACAGTCAAGTAGGTCGGCACACAGACAAAATCGAAAAACCAGGTTTTTCTACTTGCGTGCGCAAAGTACTTACTTGGCGCACGCAAATAAGTGCGCAAAGTTTAACTTTGCGCACGGAAACTCTTTGCGCACGCATTTTCGTTCTGCATATTTGCCGTATTTATGGTCGATTTTTTAATGTATTAATAACTTCTGGATGAAATAATATTTAAAAAAAGGGTTCTACATATTTTTTATTGTGCTTTATTGAATTTTAGATAAATTTGGTGCTTAGTAAATATCCCATATCAATTTTCTTTATTATCATTTTAATATTTTTTCCATGCACCATGTATTTCATAGACACCATGCTAAACAATATAAAATCAAAGAATTTTTCTTGTTGCTGCAGCAACCAAGTACAAACATTTTCTAATGTCACGAAAGCATCAGAAAATTCGGTAAAAAGTTTAAAATAAGTTTCTAAGAATGGAGGAAGAATTGCCAGACGATGTTTTAAAAGCCGCAAGTTTGGCCAACTTAGAGCTCCTGCCGCCAAAATCAAAAGAAAAGTACGAGAAACAGTATAATTCATTGGAAACATGGTGTGAAGAAAAAGGCGTTAGAACTTTGAGAGAGGAGGTACTTTTAGCCTATTTTCTTAAATTAAGCAAGGAATTTAGTCCAAATACTTTATGGTCGAAATACTTCATGCTGAAAAGTGTTTTAAAGATCAAGAAAAATGTAGATATCGGCAAGTTTTATAAGTTAGCAGCATTTATTAAGAAACAAAATGTAGGCTTTCGTCCAAAAAAGTCAAGGATTTTTTCAAAAGAAGAAATATCAACATTTATTAAGGAAGCACCTGATGAAATATATCTTTTGATAAAAATTGCGACCATTTTCGGACCTACTGGCGCCTGCAGACCAGAAGAACTCGCAAAAATGAAAACATCCGACATCGAGGACAAAAGCAAAATAATTGTTGTGAAGATTCCAGACGCAAAAAACTATACCTCACGTACTTTAGTCCTGTGAAGAGATTAATGACGGAAAGTATTTGTTCTTATATCGGAAGTATACAGCATTACGGCCACCGACAACACATCAACGGTTTTTCGTATATTTCAAAAGGGGAATTTGCACACAACAATGCGTTGGGATTAATACATTTGGGAAGATGCCTTCTGAGATAGCAGCATTTTTAAAGTTGCCAGAGCTATATACCGGCAACAGCTTCCGGCCATTTTCTGCAACATTACTTGCAAATTCCGGAAAAGGACTCATAGATATAAAGCAGTTAGGCGGTTGGAAATCGACAACGGTAGCCGAGGGATACATTGAAAAATCAACAGGTTCCAAAAAGGGGTTAAGTAAAAAAAAATAAACTGCAACAAGCCAAAAACTCTCAAGAAGCCAGATGAAATGTCCTGTTCCACAGACGCTGTTCAATCAGCTAAAACACAAGATTTCGTCTTAACATCGAGCAGCAAACCATCATCGACGTTCCTAAGAAATCATTTAAAATCGGCCATAAATCTTCAACATGCAACTAATTGTACTTTTAACATTAATATTGTTAATAATAATTAATAATAGTTTTTTTTGTATAAGCAGTTAAAATAAAAATTTAATTATTTACTTTGGATTTTTAATTTTTACTGAAATATTCGTATATTTTTAATAATCATATTCTTTAATAAAACGCTCGTAGAAAAAGTATTCGCAAGTAGAAAAAGTGTTATTCCTAATACTTGCGCAAAGTGACTTTTCCGCACTTAAAGCTTATACGAACCCCGCTTCTCGTCGTTCGTCTAACTGCTTTGGCGTGCGGAAAAGTATCACTTTGCGCACTTATTAGAAAAACAACTATTTTCGTAATCTACAGACCACAACACGTAAAGATATGCAAAAACTACGAGGTGCATTTTTTTTGCGAAAACCTATAGCATAGGATGTAAAAAGTGGCAAAATGACACTCATACCACTGGCCATAGCCCCCTTTTCACTTAATGCGCCTTGGCCTAATAGTACGTCACTGAAATTCATTTTAATAAGACTATAGTTTATTCCTTTAATTAACTAATGATCAAAAATTTACGGATCCAGAAAACTTTACTTTTAAAATTGATTTTATTACACACAAACAAAATTATAAACTACATTTTATCTGTCAAATCCCACTTAAATTTTAAATTTAGGAAAGGTAGTTAATAAAACTTATAATTAAAGATTTTTCTCGTAAATGATAATTTAAAAAGTTTTATTAAAAGAGATAAAAAAAATAATAACGAAGCACGTAAATGAGCAGGTATAAAAGTTTTTACTCGTAAAAGTCTCTGTTTAAAAGTTTCTTAATTGGATTAGTAAATCTTTAGAACTCTAAATTATAAACCGTAGGATATATTAATATAAAATGGGTTTACCTGCATATTTCGTCGATCGTCTATGTATATTTTACTTTTATTAACGTATACAAAATCATTCATTAATAGCCTTCACTATTGCATGATTTTCTATTAATAAACGATTATAGTATAGGCAGCTAAGGGTACACAAAACAGACAATGAATCTACTTATAACCATATCATTCGAACAACAGCCATTAAAACATTTGTCAAGTTGGTTGCCCAAAGTAAAACCCGCAATAAAATCAAGAATGATTTCTGCAATTTATTAACAAACGATCGCCGAAAATATATTGTAACCAACTCGGGCATTTTTTGGCGATTAATGATGTCAACCTCAACGCGCTTGTTGGGCTCGCGCGTTAAATGTCCTCAATCCTTAATTATCCTTTTCATTACCCTTGTTTGTAAACTAGCTATAGAGTTGCGAAATTTAAAAATGCCGAGCAAGTAACAGAATTAAAGAATTTAAAGAAATTTGTTTAGATGATGAAGCTTTAGTAAAGCTATAACTTACGTTAATCGAACCTAAACTGATAAGACACTGTATAGCTATATTGTTGTTTGTTTGTTCTTTGTTTGTTCAGAACATAATATCCCTTTTTTTATTTTTTTTGTACAGGGTGGACAAAAAATATAAAAAGGATATTTTGCGCAAGCGTAAACACACTTTATTTTGCAAGTTATGGATAAAAAATATTTGAAGAAATCGATAAAAAATATGTATGTTTATTTATTCGTATTATTTTTATTTTTGTGCTTTCCGTAAAACAAAAAAAAATATATTTAATATCGCGATTTTTTTAAATTCTAGGTCGAAGTTATCGATTAACATTACCTTCTACTTTGATTTTTAATTTCCAGAATAATAATAATAAATACCATTTGGGTCGTATCTGTCAATGTGTCTACTCAATAAAACATTTTTTTTTATATTAAATAGAACTTATTTACATACAATCCAATAAGCAAAAGGTTTTTATAATATAATGTAATGGACATGTTTAAGTACTCGTAATATACCGCTAAGTTATGGAACAATTTAGCGAGAAATTTGTAGAAATCCCAGTTACTGCAATGGCATTCTGCAAAGTAACAAAAAAGTTAAAAAAACAGTTATAGTTTTAGTTCCTTAATCTATTACAAAATCTCTTGTAATTTTTACAAAAAAATCGTGGTAACTAATTGAAAGTTGTAAAAAAAAGTCCAAATTAGAAGAGTTTATCAAAACAGAAAATATTTTTATTCAAATATTACTATAAAGAATCATTGAAGAACGAAAATAAAAGAAAATACTCGATTTTAGTTGATTATGTATAGTCTGTCTCAAAGTATACCGTGTTAGCTCTTGCCTTCATTTATGGATCATACCTGACGACAGCAATAAAACTGCGGATCGGTAGGTATTAAAGGACAGAACATTAGGGACGGAATTTTATAATATAAAGATTTATAATTTATTTTTTATTTAGTTAAGTATAATCTTAAAATTACATTAAGAAATTAAATATATGCAAAGTTTTAATAAATTTATAACTGCATTATCTATACATTATTACATTTTTAATCTAAATATCTAAATCTAATTCTGTTTTACTATCAGAGTCATCATTGAGATTAATTACAATAGAATTTATGTTTTTTTTTTTTGATAGAATTCTAAGAGTCCTCAATTTTTATAATGTGCTGTAGTGAATTTTTTCCAGCTCTCAACTGATATGTTAGAAATTACATTTTTTACAAATTTATAACACTGGGACTTAAAGTAGGTGTAACATTTTCTGCTCTGATATTTGATTTTATTTGGTTCCACAAAAGCTCTATAGAGTTAAACATACAGTGATACAGAGGAAGCCGTAAGACAGTATGCCCAGCCTGTTCAGCCAAATTATCACATACATATTGTTTCTTAATTGCATAAGTTGCGTTTTTTTGTAACTGAATTCAAAATAAATATCATTTTATAACAAATGTTCCTGGATTTCAGTTTTTGAACTTGATGAAGCTACTGCTTTGTGTAGCAGACTGCCGTGGTAGCTTGCGTTATCCATGACAATAACACTGTTGTTTGGAATATTTTTGAAAAGATAATTTTGAGACTAGTTTTCAAAAAGTTCTGCACTTGTATTCTCATGATAATCCAAGCTAAAATCCTTAAAATTCTTTGCAGACAACAGCAAGCAGTTTGGGACAAATCCGTCTTCTGAACCAGCGTGTATTATGGTAATGCGTTTTCCTTTATTTGAAGGTGCTTTCATCTGACAGTTTTGACTGGAATCAACCCATCCTTTGAACACCGTGTCGTGTGTATCGAACCATGTTTCATCAAGATAAATTATAAAACTGTTTTCTAACCTATATCTATTAATTTCATGAAGGTAATTAAATCTCCAAGTGCGTAATCTGTGCGATTTCATTACTACTTGTCTTTTGTCTATTTTGCGGTATTTAAATCCCATTTTACAAACAACTCTATGAAGAGTGGCACGGCTAATATTTATATTGGTTTCGTCTTCGCCTAGCTTCTTTTTCAGTTTATCCAAGGTAGGAATAACTCCGCTTTCATAAAGACAATATATTTTCCTTTTTATTAGGTCCTGATCACTATTGTCTATACGGTGAGATTGAAAATCACTACGTTTTTTCTTTTGTTCAATTCTTCACTAATAATAATATCCCTTATCGATGATATTGGAGTTTTTGTAAGTTGACAGGTTTCTTTTAAAGCTTCTTGTTTAATTAGACCTCTACTGATTAAAGTTTCATACACATTTTTCACAACCTGTTTTGCATCTAATGACAAATGATTTCAACGCGACATAGTTATATTCTCGTAAAACAACTTTTTCGAAACGCACAGTAAAAACGGTTATTCAACACCGTCAACAATAGTCAGAAATCTAAAAAAGCATTTAGAAAAATGGGGTACAATTTTGAAACCTAAATTTTTATTTTGCCTTAAATAATCTAATTAAATAGAAAATTGTTTTATATTTTTATGCTTCTTGTAATAAAATTTAAAATTGTTGATATTGTAAATCTTATTTAGGTTTCCAGCAAAAACCTTTATTAGAAATGAGATTGTTTTCCTATCTTTTACTTTTTGGTTCATTTCTCTTCTTGTAAACCCTATTCACGGACATTTTGTAAATGACTGTTCGTAAATGTAATGACGGGACACTCGCTTTAATTTTCTATTTGGTGTTAAAAGAAAAATGGGTGTGGTGGTGATTCTGAATGTTTCTTGGCGACTGTTCAGCTCGTATAAAAAACATCGTCATGAACAAACGGGGAGAAGCAAGCACTTTAAAAGGTGTTTAATTTCACACTATATAACTATTAGATTTTAGCGAGGATTTTAGTTAACAAGCAACGTGGGGTAAAATAATAATAATTTTTGTTTACTTTTCACATCCACTCCCTACCTTAGTCATTTAATTATCGAATTCATTTTATTCTGACAAAGTATCATCCATTAGGATGTGGTTTAAGGTTGACACATATAAAATCATATTATAAATGATTTCCTTTTGGAACACTACGGTATTACTCATGTACACGGCGCCAAGATTTTCTTTATTTATTTTCTTAATATGATTTGACAAACTAAAACAGTCTACAGGGTGGCCTTTTAGTTGGTTTTAGAAAGTATTACTTTATGCTATAAGGATATGGTCTATTTCCATAGAAATCATAAGGGGTGGGGAATAGGCCAAAGCCGTTTTCCTAGAATGGTATAGTCTGTCTCAAAGTATACCGTGTTAGCTCTTGCCTTCATTTATAAATTATACCTGCCGACAGCAATAAAACTGCGGATCGGTAGGTATTAAAGGACAGAACATTAGGGACGGACTTTAATAATGTAAAGATTTATAATTTATTGTTTATTTTGGTAAGAATAATCTTAAAATTACATCAAGAAATTAAATATATGTAAAGTTTTAATAAATTTATAACTGTATTATCTATACATAATTACATTTTTAATCTAAATATCTAAATATAATTCTGTTTCACTATCAAAGTCGCCATTGAGATTAATTACAATAGGATTTATGTTGTTTTGGATAGAAATGTAAGAGTCCTTAATTTTTATAATGTGCTGTAGTGAATTTTTCCAGCTCTCAACTGGTATGTTAGTAATTACCTACATTTTTTATCAAATGTATAACAATGGGACTTAAAGTAGGTGTAACATTTTCTGCTCTGATCTTTGATTTTACTTGGTTCCACAAATGCTCTATGGGGTTAAACATACAGTGATACGGAGGAAGCCGTAAGACAGTATGCCCAGCCTGTTCAGCCAAATTATCATATACATATTGTTTTTTAATGGCATATAAATTTAGGACTTTCAAAAGTTGCGTTTTTTGTAACTGAATTCAAAATAAATATCATTTTCTAACAAATATTCCTGGATTTCAGTTTTTGCACTTGATGAAGCTGGTGCTTGTGTAGCAGACGGCTGTGGTAGCTTGCGTTATCCATGACAATAACACTGTTGTTTGAAATATTTTTTAAAAGATAATTTTAAAACCAGTTTTCAAAAAGTTCTGCACTTGTATCCTCATGATAATCCAAGCTAGAATCCTTAATATTCTTTGCAGACAACAGCAAGCAGTTTGGGACAAATCCGTCTTCTGAACCAGTGTGTATTATGGTAATGCGTTTTCCTTTATTTGAAGGTGCTTTCGTCTGACAGTTTTGACTGGAATCAACCCATCCTTTGGATACTGTGTCGTGTGTATCGAACCATGTTTTATCAAGGTAAATTATGGATCTGTTTTCTAACCTATATCTTTTAATTTCTTGAAGGTAATTAAATCTCCAAGTGCGTAATCTGTGCGATTTCATTACTACTTGTCTTTTGTCTATTTTGCGGTATTTGAATTCCATTTTACAAACAACTGTATGAAGAGTGACACGGCTAATATTTATATTGGTTTCGTCTTCGTCTAGCTTTTTTTCAGTTTATCCAAGGTAGGAATAACTCCGCTTTCATAAAGACAATATATTTTCTCTTCTTTCCTGATCACTATTGTCTATACGGTGAAATTGAAAATCACTACATTTTTTTCTTTTGTTTAATTCTTCCCTAATAATAATATCCCTTATCGATCTTATTGGAGTTTTTGTAAGTAGACGGGTTTCTCTAAAAGCTTCTTATTTAATAAGACCTCTACTGATTAAAGTTTCATACACATTTTTCACAACCTGTTTTGCATCTAATGACAAATGATTTCGACGCGACATAGTTATATTCTCGTAAAACAACTTTTTCGAAACGCACAGTAAAAACGGTTTATTCAACACTGCCACTAAAATATTAGCCAAAACATTTATATGCCTAATGGTTATTACTCAAGAAATACCTGGCTCACTGCCCTTAGAACAAATGGTTTACCCAATAACAATAGGTAATAAAATCTTAAAGGTTTATTGGGGTATTGTCCGTCAAAAGCCATAGCGATATTTAAGACAGACTATACATTAAAATTTAACAACTCTAATGTTATGTTAATTTGGTGAATTTAATTTTGGCCAGAATTTACTTTGTTGTAATCTTTGGTTTTATTGGGCAATTTATAAATTGGAGTATGGTCCGTCAAAAGCCATAACGATATACTTTCAGACAGACTATACAAGTAAGCGTTCGCGAATGGCAAAAAAAGTCAAGCGCAGTATGTCCATATCTAAAAATAGTGGCGCGTCATCTGGCGCATCCGACAAAATATGTTAATTAGTTTTAATGTAAGCAAATATTTTTACAATTAATTTTTATTCTTAATCCACAAATAAGTGTTTTCTCTTATGAACTGACAGTAGTTACTCTGTGTATGTTTATTTGGTACGCTCTTCTTTTAAGAAATAAAAGCTGTTTTTCAATAATTTATTCAATAACCAGGTTTCACCACTAAGAGTTCAGCAGGTCACAAAATAATTTAGTTAAAACAAAGTCGGTATATCCCTTAAGTATTACTACCTTACCCTCAAAAAGAATATTTACCAGACCCACAAAAAAAAGTGATGTGTGCTGGGTGTCAGACTAGGATTTTCGGGCGTATTTTTTTCCGCTGAGCACGATTCTAAAGTCAAACAGCAAAAAATCGAGAAAACCCCAAAAAACCGACACGGTACATTTACCGGCAGAAACCTGCTACCACGGAATGTTTGGACTACGACTATATAAACTATAAGAGAAACACAAAATTTCATAGAACAAAAACATATTTTTAAATTGTTAATAAAGAAGTTATATAAACATTTTTAATAAAATAAATAATAAAGGAGATATAAATGACAATGTAATTTTGACAAAAAAATCGGTCCAAAATAAAAAATAATATAATTTTTCCAAAGGTATACCTTGAAAAAATCCTGAAAATTCGATTTTTTCATTATAACTCGAAAAATATTGCATTAAAACGAAAAGATTATAAAACTTAAATTAAAGGCCTTTTAAAAATACATTGTTAATATCTCGATTATCGATATCTTTCTCGATTATTTGCTGTTTGACCCCCAATTTTGACTTTAGATTCGTGTTTAGTGGATAAAATACCCCAGAAAGTCTTAGTCCAGCCAGAACACACCACTTTTTTTTTTTGTGGGCCTGTAAATCAGCCATAGTCTCTAAATTCAGTTTTGTACCACACAATCATATACCTTTGTTTATTTATAACACTTGCCCTAATACAACATAGCGACTAAAGATTACAACACACAGTAAATTCTAGGCCCACAAAATTAAATTCACCAAAATATAATATAACATTAGAGTTAGGTTAAATTTTAATGTATAGTCTGTCTTAAAGTATATCGCTATGGCTTTTGACGGACAATACCCCAATAAACCTTTAACGATTTTATTACCTATTGTTATGGGGTAAACCCATTATTTCATAATGCAGGGGTGGGCTAGGTATTTCTTGAGTATTGACCGTTAGGTATATAAATATTTCGGTTAATATTTTAGTGGTGGTGTTAAATAACCGTTTTTACTGTGCGTTTCGAAAAAGTTGTTTCACGAGAATATAACTATGTCGCGTCGAAATCATTTGTCATTAGATGCAAAACAGGTTGTGAAACATGTGTATGAAACTTTAATTAAACAAAAAGCTTTAAAAGAAACTTGTCTACTGACAAAAACTCCAATATCATCGATAAGGGATATTATTATTAATAAAGAATTGAACAAAAGAAAAAAAAGTAGTGATTTTCAATCTCACCGTATAGACAATAGTAATCAGGTCCTAATAAGAAGGAAAATATATTGTCTTTGTAAAAGCGGAATTGTTCCTACCTTGGATAAACTAAAAAAGAAGCTAAACGAAGACGAAACCAATATAAATATTAGCCGTGCCTTCCTCCATAGAGTTGTTTGTAAAATGGGATTTAAATAACGAAAAATAGACAAAAGACAAGTAGTAATGGAATCGCACAGATTACGCACTTGGAGATTTAATTACCTTCAAGAAATTAAAAGATATAGGTTAGAAAACAGATCCATAATTTACCTTGATGAAACATGGTTCGATACACACGCACAGTATCCAAAGGATGGGTTGATTCCAGTCAAAACTGTCAGACGAAACCACCTTCAAATAAAGGAAAACGCATTACCATAATACATACACGCTGGTTCAGAAGACCGATTTGTCCCAAACTTCTTGCTGTTGTCTGCAAAGAATATTAGCGATTCTAGCTTGGATTATCATGCGGATACAAGTGCAGAACTATTTGAAAACTGGTTTCGAAATTATCTTTTAAAAAATATTCCAAACAACAGTGTTATTGTCATGGATAACGCAAGCTACCACAGCCGTCTGATACACAAAGCACCAGCTTCATCAAGTGCAAAAACTGAAATCCAGGAATATTTGTTAGAAAATGATATTTATTTTGAATCCAGTTACAAAAAAGCGCAACTTTTGGAAGTCCTAAATTCATATGCTACCACGGTATATGGCATAAACTATGTATTTTTACAAGGCTTTTTATTAATGTTACATAACCTTTTTGTTTCAATGCAACATTTTTTGGGTTATAATCAAAAAACCGAATTTTTAAGATTTTTTCAAAGTATACCCTTGAAAAATATTTGAAAATGAAAATTTTATTTTAGGATTATTTTTTTGCAAATTATAAGTGATTTGGGATTCAAATAAATAAAATAAATATAATTTATAATAAGCAAACCCAAAAATTACAATATAATATATACAAATATACAAAATATTTTTTTCGCTATTTTGGACTGACATTTTTTATATCTCCTTTATCATTTATCTTATCAAAAATGTTTATATAAGTTTTTGTATAGACAATTGGAAAAGCTCTACTTTTTTGTTGTATGAAATTTTTTGTACCTTAGGCCCGGTTGTACAAACAATGGTTCAACAAAGTTTTCTTGAACTGCAGTTCACTGTTGAACCCAGTTCAGAATTTTGAGTGTTGTACCACTGCAGGTTTACCTGAACTATCAGTTCAAAGCCCACAAAGAAAAAAAAAAAAAATTGCCACAATTAAACCCCCTAATCAAGGATTTTGATTTTTTAAAAAAAAAAACAACTTAATAATAATTATGAGTATGTATTTGTATTGTATTTGTTTTTTTTTTTTTTAAATTTTTTAATTTTTTTCAATCACTACTGACAAAATAAATCACAGATGCTAAATAGCTACATATTGAAAAAAAAATAAATCCTTTTTTGTTTTCTGTAATTTTCTGCATCTGCCCCTCCAGGAGATTAAATTTTATTATGCTTGCCATCCAGGCCCAAAAATGAAAAAAATCCTCGCCTCACAATGGTATTTTCAGATTCATTTTTTGGCATTTTTATAATTTTTTAGCCCCAATTCAGCAACTGATTCTTAAACCATAGATATTTTTTAACTTGCCGTTGACTTGTCAATACCTCCAAAATCTCAAACAACTTAAAAAAACTCCCAGTGGCTAGAAATCGTAAAGCAATGCATACCATTTCAGTAGAAATTAGTGCAGGTTTTTTCCAAAAAAATAAATAGAACAATTAAACTTAAAATTAAATGTTATTAAACAATATAAATCTTACTTATCTGTAAGGGGATGAAATTTGTTTTAAAAATTTCATCTACATTAAATCTCACAGTTTTTTTTTTTTAACCTAAATCGGGCCCTTTAAAATTTTTTTTCATTAAAAAATATTCAAATGCCCCTGGTCTATTTCTGTATATTTATGGGCCGGAGTGTGCAACATTAATAAGTTATTCTACAAAATCCTTGTCGTCTGTAATACTTTTCATACAAGATAATTTTTAATTTTAAAAAACCGAATAGGTATCAACTTTAAAAATATAACAACAAAATTTAAAAAAACATAAGGTAATCTGTCACATCTGTAAAAAGGTGAGGTTTAAAAATTTCAAAAGGGGAGTTGAACTCATCTTAAACGACCAAATTGGACGTTCAAGATCAACCACAGTTGACCCCCCTGAACCGGCTTTGTACAACTTTTTTTTCCGTTGAACCGATGATCAGCGTGAACTTCGGTTGAACGTCCATTTACAACCGGGCCTTATAGTTTATATAGTGGTAGTCCAAACATTCCGTGGTAGCAGGTTTTTGCCGGTAATTGTACCGTATCGGTTATTTGGGTTTCTTTCAATTTTTTTCTCTTTGACCCCCAATTTTGACTTTAGATTAGTGTTCAGCGGAAAAAAATACGTCAGAAAATCTTAGTCCGACAGCCAGCACACACCACTTTGTTTTGTGGACCTGTGTTATAAACGCAGCCCAGCCCCAGTTGTTCATATTTTTTGAACGTATATTTTTGTGCTATTTGTTACCGCACATCCCATATGTAATAATTTTCCCCCTTTCCCCTTAGAATCTTTTTTTATTTCAAACTTGTCGCTGTTCATCAGTTACAATTTACGCGATTCCGTAACTGAGTCACGTCTCTTTAAAAAAGCTCTTAAAAGCCAAAAAATACCATATAAAAAATAGTAAATACACAGTTTTGTTTTTCCCAGAATTGCTTTATATTATCTTTAACAAAAGAGAAATGTTAGAAGCTCCTTTTATAAAAAAATAATTTTTCTTAATATTTAAAACAGTAAACAAGGTTATAAACGAAGGTAAATGTATTAAAACCGCGAATTTAAAATTAAACATTTTAAAAATAATTTCATTAAATTACGGCGAAGTCTGGAGGAAATGAGTATCACATTAACTGCGTGATTCATTTTATTCTCCTGTAAAATGAATGTTCTTTGAAACTGAAATACACACAGTGCTATGGCATAGTTGGCCTTTCAGTTCAAGCAATGACGTCATGGTCTTTATTATTAAGAAGAAAGAAATAACTCGAGAAAATAAAAGATCGGGTCATGGAATCCTTGTCTTAAATTAGGTTACTCACATCGTGTTTGTGTTAAACAAAATTTTACAAGGATTCTTGAAAATGGAATTTATGTTGTTTAATAGTACTCATTACTTTACATTAATATATCGTCGACAATATTCTCAAACCTCGTATGTTTGAAACAGGAACTTTTCGGGGGAGCTAAAAAAAGGTATTTTTTACAATGTGTTAAGAAAAAAAAAAAAATAAACTGATTATATACTGTATTTATTTTGTTTAAAAAAATGACATGGTATACAATTTTTGTTTGTGGTTTAATATTAAAAAATTTATAGAAAAATATGACTTACGAGGTTTGAATTTTATAAATTAGTTTTACTTACGAGGTTTGTGAGAGTACAAAAAAAAAAAAACAAGTAATCAGGGCTTTTTTTTTTTAAAAAATTTAAAACCCTTTTTGAAATATTTAACAAAAACTTGAGAAATTAATTTTTTTTAAAATTAAATTCTTAAAAAAATTTATAATATTTATAAATTAATGATAGTTTAAGTTTTTGTAAAACAGATGGTAGTCTGCTTTAAGAACTTTGGTTAGCTCTAGCAAGTGATCATACTTGCCTTTTTTAATTCCCCGGAGCAGTGGTATAAAAATCCGCAGGCTTTCTAGTTAAAATTTCCCCCGGTCTTTGAGGTATAGGCTGCCAAATATCTGTCTTTTTTTAATTTGTATTCAATAGAAAAGGGTTTGATCCATTATACTTCAAGGCTCTTATGTCCGTAAAAACTGGATCACCTGCCTTTTTTTTCCGGGACGAATAGAACTATAATAATTTAAATTAGAATATGCTTTAAAAAATGTGTGTTCTAAATAAATCACATTGTAAGGCATAGGATTTTTTCGTGCCGTTTCAATTATATTCACGTAATCAGCAGGAACACTGATAATTCTATTCTTAATTTTACGTTCTATTACACTATGCACAGAATCGCAACTCATTTGTGTATGGCCTTTCTCTAAAATCTTTTGTATAATACTTACATTTTTTAGTGCTGAACATTGCAGAAGTGCGTTTGATAAAATAGAGTTCCTATTTTGATAGGGCAACCATCACTCCATAGAATTATTTCTTTTAATTGTTCATTATTTTTTTTTCTCGATATAGTCTACGATGCACGAGGAGAATTCATTAGCTGTAACATTTCCCTCGCCCTCATGCCAGACGTAACAAAAAACCTTTAACATTATTAAACAATGTAAAATTGTGAAATATTTTTTTTTTTGTAGTATATGGCTGAGGTTTCCCCAAAAAGTGGACAAAAAAGAACCGCCTGTAAGTCCATTGTGATCACCAGTGTGCTTTATCTAATTTAGCTTTATTAGTGTCTTCTTGCATTTCTTTTCTTGCGTCTTCCTTCCTTTGTTGATTTCCCAAAACCTTTTTTTCCTCACTTAGGGTATTTA
Organism: Listronotus oregonensis; assembly: GCA_019359885.1. NCBI lineage: Eukaryota > Metazoa > Arthropoda > Insecta > Coleoptera > Curculionidae > Listronotus > Listronotus oregonensis. The sequence goes on from JAHBCN010000294.1 coordinate 28,472, forward strand.
CTTCGTGCATGCAACACAGATCGCTTGGGGATCTTTTTTAGGTTGAAATAACCCAATGTTCATTTGTGAATTTTTTTTTTAAATTGAGTAAGGGATAATGGCTTTACTTTGGCTTCAGAGCTTTTTTTCGACGTATACGTCATAAACTTCTAGTTTGGATTTAAAATCAATCTAAATATAACTTGCTAGATTGAGACCTGCAGTAATGCGAAGGCATTTTCGGCAGATCATTTAGAAATGTTTCCAAATGTTTATTTTTTTGGGGGGTTTTACCTGAACTTTCAATTTTTCTACGTTAAGAGAAGACTTATGGTGTCCTTTTAAAGCCCAATCTCTAGCACCCCCTTTCCCCCGACCCAATGTTTTAAAAAAAACATCTGTTTGCATACGTTAACCTTTTTTGGTTTTTTTTTTTAAGTGATACACTAAAGTAACATTTTTTTTTTGCTCATCATTTTTTGTTTTTTTTTGGTGGAAAAAAAACCTATTAGTCCTGAAATAAATTTTTTTTTGGCCCCAAAAGGTGCCCAAAAAAAGTTATTAAATATTTTTAATCGATCCTCGGGGTAAACTGATTACAGTTTTTATTTTGAGTCTTGAAACACGACGCGCGAGAACAAGCTTCACCGCTGTCTTTTTTTTTTTAATACGGAATCGTTTTCCCTTCCTTAACTTCCTACCTTGGTACTCTTCTCCTTTTCTTTTTTTTGCAATATTTATTTTTTTTTTCCATAATGAGCAGTCACTTTGACCCTTTAAAGAACGCTTTCGCTTTTGCTTTTCAATGGGAGTTGCAAGATTCGCAGCTTCTTCTGTTTCTTGTCTGTTTTCGTCATTTATGAAAACTTCGTCGTCAAACTTGAGCCATTTTTATCACTGGATGGCTCATAAGGCATGTCAGACTCATTACTCTCATTAGGGGTGTGAAGAATTTTCATCATCAAAATTATTATTTATGCTGATTTTCAACACAAAATGTATCAGAATCTTTAAGGATATTCTCGAAATGCTGAGTATTTTTCCCAGTTGAGGTGGAAGGCTCTGTTTGGGATGATTTTGGTTCGCCATCATCGACTGTGATGCGAAGCTCATGAGCAATATCTTGGGACATTCAATTATTATATTATTAGTTTCTGTTGCACTTATCTGAGAGTCAGTTACATCCAGTACTAAAAACATAATTCAGAGTTATTTTAAAAAAAATGCTCCCAAGCATTAATAAAATACCGAGGTGAAACCCAATACACAAACACACATCTAATTCTATCAAAAAAATTATAATATCAAATAGTCAAACTTACAGGTATTGGGTGTACATTCTGTTAGGACAAGGGACGATTTGAGTAATAGGTTCTGATGCTTTTGTTATTTGGCCTTAAAATAAAATTAAAATTAATTAAGCTGCCTGATTTAAAAATAGGATGAGTCTTTACCAAAACAAAAACTTTTTAAGCTAAGAAAATAAATAATATAGGATAATAATAATGAATTCTAACTCAACTACTACTCAATGCTCAATGGGCCATGTGAATAAAGTAATTGCTTTTACTTAAAAAATATAATATAATTAATTATTCACTTGGCCCAATGTTCAAAAATATGAAACAAGTTAAAACCTATCTAATATTTTGTTTCTATGAAAATTTTAACAATATTTAGCTATGGCATTCATTTTACTTTCTTTTAAAAATATCCTTTAGAGGCCGCGCCCCTTTCCGAAATTTGCACGAAAATAATGCAATTTTCTGGACGCTCGAACTCACTTATTAGGGTATTATTTTTTAATTCTGTAACGAGAAATAGTTTAACAAAAGATCATTCTTCGGCTTGGTTTTCTTATTTTTTTTAAATTTTGATTTTTAGGAAGATATTTTATGTTAAACGTCATCAAAAAAAAGGGTATTTTTAAAGCCTTGTCAATATTGTCACAGGCCGTTAAAAAAAAAATAAAAAAACCAAACTGAAGAAAGACTATTTAAGTTTACATTTTTTCAAAGAAAAATATCCAAGTTTGTACGATTATCTAGTTCCTGCGTCCGATAGCAACGCAGTTTTTTCTCAAAATTCCAATAAAACTCTCCGTGAATTACCGCCACCTAACAATAAACAACCACATCTCGTGGAACATTAAATTATGCATGGGAACAGATCACTTGCATGAGGTTTTTTCTACCTGAATACAGTTATTCTAATTTTCAACAATTTCTGGCCGTATTTTGGGCGCCGGCCTTTTTAAGGAGGAAGTTAATTTTATTGCTAACGAAAGTAAGTAATTTTCAAAAAAATAATATTAAAAAAATACAATACTATTTACATAAAATCCATAACCTGTTTGAAGGTTAGATTCAGGCATTGAATGTTCTGGGGGGTAATACCCCGTCCAATTTTAGGAATTTCACTTTGCTGGTTATTTCGAACGGTGCTAACATTCTTTAATCCTCTTCCAGTCATGTTAGCACAATTTATTTTAAAATTTAGCACGTAAGAACTAAGATTACTAAGAACAACACAATTAAAAACGTATTTAAATGTAAAAAAAACGGACATACGAGGTTTAAGAATAAAGTTTTAAAGCGGCGAAAACCGCCTCTAACTGCGTATGTCCATATATGAGGTTTGGTTGTTATTTTTGGAAAATAAAATTTACGAGGTTTGGTTTGTTTGTATTATCAAGGTTAAAATATTTTTATTTTCATGTGAGGTTTTAATATAACGTAGAAACATATGAGGATTGGTTTGCTGTAAAAAAAGGTTTGAACAAAAATTGACTTACGAGGTTTGAGAATATTGTCGACGATATACACTTTTTTTTAAATAATTTAGGGACGAAAATTTCATTCATTTAAGGGCCAGTCAAAGACTCGTTTGTATCATAGACAATATTAATAAGTGGCAATATTTATGTCAAAATAATGAAGTATAGACTTGATATGTCCCAAATTTTTTCCTGAGTTTTTTTTTGTTTATTTCTTTTTTTTTGAATACAACTATAAGGAAGATTTATTTTAAATACTTTTTTTGTGATATGTGGTGTCATTGAGGTTTTGTTTGTCAAGGGATCTAAAACCCAAGAGTAATTCAAGTCACTGTTAATGGAGTTTGTTACCGAGCAATGCTCACTGATTTCCTATGGCCTCAATTAGATCAGATTAACATTGAGAATTTTTGGTACCAGCAGGAAGGTGCACTGCCACACTTTAGCAAAAACCATTGCACTGCTGCGTGAGAGGTTTCCGGATCGACTCATCATATTGCGAGGAGATCAAGTCTACCCACCTCGATCATGTGACTTGACTCCATGTAACTCTTTTTTATGGGGTTACATTCACGGACGTATATAAGGGGGTTTTGGGGTCCGGACCCCCCATTCATATCCATCTTACTTGTCCAACAGAAAAAAATTACATGCACCGCGCCGATTGTAGAAAACGATAGTTGCTTAGTCCGTCGCAGTGCGGGGAGCGGGGGAATGGGCACTGTCCCCGCCGCCACCGCCCGCGCTTTTGCGGCGCGCACCAAACCAAGCCAGTCTAGTCTATTCGCAATTGTTATAAACAGAAAGAAGTGTCGCTTTTAAAAGGCATAAAACGAACAAATCAGGTATCTCTTTTGAGTTTTTTTTTCTAAGAAAGAGACACCAAAGCCCAATGAACTTTTGTCAAAAGACAATGTGGACCTTGGTAACTTTTATTGTCTCTGCCCTTGGACGTCTTGATTTGTAATGGTCCAGCGTAGTCAACTCCAGAGTGGGAAAATGGTTGTGATGGTGTAACTCGTGTTGTCGAAAGTTGTCCCATTAATTGCTCGCCTGTCTGGGCCTTGAATCGAATACACTTTAAGCATTTTCCAATGTTAGTTTTGACTGTTCTTTTCTCATTGACAATCCAGTACATTCTCCGAATGAATGCTAATGTTAGCTGGTTTCCGCCGTGTAGGGTTTTCAAATGAGCATCATTAATAACCAATTTGCTAAGGTGACTATGAGAATGCAAAATCGCAGGGTGTTTGGAGTTAAATGACAGATGCGATTTCTGCAGCCTTCCCCCGACACGAAGAATCCCATCAGCATCTAGGAATGGATAAGTATTTTACTAGCCTTGGGAACTTACTTTTTCTAGTAGAGCATCAATTTCCTCTTTGGGGACCCCTCCCTTGTCAAAGCTATAGCTACGTCCGTGGTTACATTAAGTCACAAGTCTACGAGAACAAACCCAGAAATTTGATGAAATTCAACGTGCCCTTGGTCGATGTGGATGTGTGTGATCGGGTTATGGTGAAATTCATGGAAAGAGTAATTTCGTGTAGGGCTTGTAGGGGACTGTAGGGTAGTTCAGAGTACTCTGGGTTGATCGGGTGATCCGGTTATGGTCACGTCCGACGTGAGGGCAGCCAGCATCAGGCCAGGGGAACTCAAAATGACTTTTGACAGAGTACAATAAAAAACACAGTTAATTTCTAAAGTTATATTTTATTATTTCCAATTTCAATTATAACATGCAATCCTATGCATGTTACATGGCGCAGTCGGTAGTTGACAGTGTTTAAAAGAAAAATTCCAAATAATTCAACAAAAATTTGAGATAAAATGGGAGACAACCGGGGAGTGGCCCCAATGGCTATGGCGGGAAATCTTGCAGACAATTGGAAGATTTGGAAATCTCGTTTCCAAAATTATCTTGTAGCCAGTGAAATTGACAAAAAGAGTGACGCAGTACAGTGTGCTCAAGCCTTACACTATATCGGTGAAGAAGGTTTTAAAATCTTTACAACATTTAAGTTCGAAGAAGAGGAGAAGAATAAGCTTGATGTTTTGCTCAGGAAATTTGAAAATCATTTTCTTCCAAAAGAAAATTTAACTTATGAAAGATATAAATTTTTTACATACAAGCAAGGGCAAGGTCAACCTTTAGAACAATATTTTATGGAATTAAAAAAGTTGGCCATGAAATGTAAATTTGGTACCTTGCAAGAAGAGCTCACCAAAACAATTCTTATTTGTGGAATTGGTAATTCCAAATTGAGGGAAAAGCTACTACAAGAAGATGACAAAATGTCCCTGGATCGAGCAATGGAAATTTGTATAATTGTGGAAATGGCAAAAGAGTGTAGTGACGATATGGGTGCTATGGGTTGCAACAACGCAAGTGTGGTAGATGCAGTACAGGTATACAGAAGAAAAACTGAAGATAATAAGAAAATAAAAACAATTAATTCATGTAATAAATGTGGTAAGTCTCATTTTGTTAACCAGTGCCCAGCTTACGGTAAAGTTTGCTCTGATTGTAAGATTCACAATCACTTTGCTGTTGTATGTTTAAAAAAAAATGACATGAGAAAAAACAAAATTGAAGAAATAACAGAGCACAGTGATTCGGATCATAGAATTAATACTGTTGACGCCAATATAAATTCAAATGTAAATTACAATTCGGATGAGAGCTATTTGTTTATTGGATGTATTAATGCAAGCAATATAACAAATAATCAGTGGACTAAAAATTTAAAAATAAATAATCAAAATGTGCAATTTAAGATAGATACTGGGGCAATGGCAAACATATTGCCATTAAATATTTTTGAGAGTATTGGTTTAAATAAAAATTCAATTATTCCCACACTTATTAAATTAAAATCCTACACAGGTGATAATTTAAATGTGATAGGGTTGTGTAAGTTGCCTCTTGTTGTAAATGAGTCACCTAAGTTGTTTGATTTTTTTGTTGTTAACTCAAACTCGCAGTGTATATTAGGTTTGCAATCTTCAATTGATTTAGGATTAATTAAGCGTATTGACTCTATCGATTTAAAATCAGATCAAGGTCCGGGTCAGGAAAATAATAGATATAAAGATTTAATCAATGAGTTTGGTGATGTTTTTTCGGGTATAGGTTGTTTAGAAGGTACATATCATCTGGAAATTGAAGAAAATGCTAGGCCTGTTGTACATCCAGTAAGAAAAGTTCCAATTCCATTATTAGATTCACTAAGACAAAGTCTGGATTCTTTGGAAAAAGCAGAGATAATTGCAAAGGTTACAGGACCAACAGAGTGGCAAAATGCTCTGGTGCTAGTTAAAAAACCAAATGGGACACTTCGTATCTGTTTGGACCCTATGGACTTGAACAAAGTTATAAAACGGGAATATTGCCAAATTCCTAATTTTGACCAAGTGGCTTCCAAGCTAGCGGGAGCTACAATTTTTAGTACCCTTGATGCATGTAATGGATTTTATCATATAAAACTGGACGAAGAAAGCTCAAAACTCTGCAGCTTTGGGACACCTTTTGGAAGATACAAATTTTTAAGATTACCATATGGAATAAAAAGTGCACCTGAAGTTTTCCAGGAGAGATTTAGAAACATATTTAGTTTTGAAGGTGTAGATAATTACATAGACGATCTTATTATTTATGGTAAAAATGTTGAAGAGCATGATAGCAGACTAAAAAAGGTATTAGAAACAGCTAGAAAGAATAATGTTAAATTTAATTTTAGTAAATGTAAGTTTGGAAAAAATAAAATTACATACATGGGTCAAGATATCGGTCAAGAAGGAATATGTGCTAATGATAGCAAAATAAGTGCAATTTTGCAGATTCCTACGCCACAAAACAGGCTTGACGTTCAGCGTCTTCTAGGCATGCTAACATATGTTGGGAAATATATTAAAAAATTTTTCTATAAATACAGAACCGCTGAGAAACCTATTAAAGAAAGATACAATCTTTAAATGGGATTTAGAGCATCAGGAAGCATTAGAAAATTTAAAGAAAGTATTGATTTCAAAACCTGTTTTACAATTTTTTGACGTAAATAAAAATACAGTTGTATCGGTGGATGTTTCTACTTTATTACAAAGAAACTTGCCTTGTGCATATGCATCAAAATCACTAACAGAATGTCAAACGCGCTACGCGCAAATTGAAAAAGAACTATTGGCCATCTGTTTTGGCATGTCAAAATTTCATGAATTCGTATATGGAAAAAAAATTACAGTAGAAACGGACCATCAGCCATTACTGGCAATTTTTAAAAAACCTTTGAACAAGTGTCCGGCAAGATTACAACGCATGTTGTTACAGTTACAAAAATACGACTTTGATGTAAAATACAAACGAGGTAAAGACTTAATAATAGCTGACGCACTCTCTAGAGCCTATTCAAACGACCAGTATGATGAATTGGAACATGAAATCGAGGCTCAGGTATGCTTAATTAAATCTCAAATTAACGCCACGCCAGAAAAAATAACCCAATTAGTTGCGGAACTCTTAATGATCCAGAACTTCAAGAGCTAAAAAAAATTATTGAAAACGGTTTCCCACGCAACACAAAAGAACTAAGCGATAGAATAAAACCGTATTTACAGTATAAAAGTGACCTGTCTGTTGTGGATGATTTAGTTTATAAGGAACAGTGCATTGTAATACCCAGGAAGATGAGAACTGAAATGCTAGAAAGAATCCATTATTGCCACCAAGGAATAAACAAATCCATAAAATTGGCAAGTAATTCTGTATTTTGGCCTGGAATAAACAATCAGATTAAACAAAAAATTCTTCAGTGTGATCTTTGCATGAAATATTCAAACTCTCAACAAAAGGAATCGTTGATACAGCATAACATTCCAAATAGTAGATGGAACAAAATTGGTCTAGATATTTTTGAAGTATATGGTAGAAAATTTCTTTTAGCTATTGATTACTTTTCCAAGTATGTGGAGGTTAGTGAACTGCATTACAGTTCAACAAGTAGCGCTGTCATTGAGAAACTTAAAAACATATTTGCTACTCATGGTATTCCACTAACTGTCATTTCAGATGGAGGTCCGCAATTTAGTTCATATGATTTTAAAAAATTTGCAAAGGACTGGGATTTTACTCACATTTTTTCTTCGCCAACATATTCTCAAAGCAATGGGATGGCTGAGAGATACATCCAAACGGTCAAGAAAATCATTAAAAAGTCCATTGAAGAAAATAAAGACATATACCTAGCATTATTACAGTATCGAAACACTCCAATACTCGAAAATAATTCACCTGCTCAGGTACTTATGTCACGGGCCTTGAGAACAAATTTATTTAGCACTAAGAAAGCTTTGGAGCCGAAAGTGGTATTTAATCACAACGAAACTATAAACAAGATGCAATTTAGACAACAAAATTACTACAACCAGGGGTCTAAAAACCTAAGTGAATTAAGTCAGCAATCAAAAGTATATGTTCAATTAAAACAAATGGTTTTGGATCCTGCGATTGTTATTAGTAAGTTAAGAGATAGGGCTTACAAAGTTCAAACAACAAATGGATCTGTGTACATTCGAAATAGAAGGTTTATTAAGGATAGACACGAACCAAATAAAGAATTAAGTAAAATAAACAAAACAGATCATTTTTTGTATGAAAATAAGACTGAGAAAAGAATTTATATAGAGTTAGAAAATGATCTAAATAAAAATGTAGTTGAGGTAGAAGGGTATGAAGATAGTGAGAGTGATTCGGAAATAAAACATGAGGTTTCGAATAGTGTTGCCTCAGAAATCAAAAATACAGAGATTTTAGAAAATAGTGACTCTGGGGAGATGTTGGATTCTAGCAGTGATAGTGATAGTTCTAGCAACTACTTAGACATTGAGACTGATGAGGAATCCGACGATTCCCATTTTAAAAACGCTATTATCACTCCTGTTGTAACGCGGTTTGGTAGAAAAACTAAACCACCAGATAAGTTAGATTTATAAATAATTTTCGTTATGTAATAGATGTATCTGTTTTGTTTAAGATGTTTTTGTCGTTATAGTTTAGAGTTCATCTTATGATAAGGGAGATGTAGGGTAGTTCAGAGTACTCTGGGTTGATCGGGTGATCCGGTTATGGTCACGTCCGACGTGAGGGCAGCCAGCATCAGGCCAGGGGAACTCAAAATGACTTTTGACAGAGTACAATAAAAAACACAGTTAATTTCTAAAGTTATATTTTATTATTTCCAATTTCAATTATAACATGCAATCCTATGCATGTTACAGGGACCTCATATGCTCGATATTGTTTTTCACTTTTAAAACCTCAATATCTTCTAAAGCGAATGGTGTGATTTTTTTGCTCTTTTTTATGAAATTAATTAACTTTACAGCCTTTTTAAATCCGTCGTTCTTTTTGAATGACCCTTTATTAATTTCCTTTTTATTTTTTTTGTAAAAACCACTCTAAAAACCTTGTATAAAAGAAGATAATATAGTTTTAAAAAGAGATTTGCCTTAAGTTAACTTTCGTAATATAAGAAGAAAATACAGTACAGGCGCGGTAATGTGAACTTACGTTTATATGAACAACTCAATAATGTGAACACTAAAATACAACCATTTTAATTCTATAGTGTGAACAAAAACAATTTTCGATAATGTGAATTTTGGAAAATCTTAGTAAACCTATTCAGATTTGTCTAAACTTGCTAGTACCTATATCGGTATACGCATTCAGTACGTTTATTTTATTTAGTTTGCAGAAAGATCAGGAGAGAGTGTCATGCGCCGAGAACGATGTCTTACAAAATGGTTAAAAATAATAAGAAATGTTTAACTTTATGAAAAATATAAAATTTTGAAAGAGCATAAAAAACCTATACTTATAAACCAATATACTGATAACGTCTCAAATGCTGATGATGATATTTTGAAGCCAACAGAGAGAGGTAGCACTACCAAACATAATATAAATTTTTCATAAGTCACGATGGAGAGCTTCCAACTGCGCATGAGTAAAATTCGAAGATCCTATTGGCTGGTCATCACAACGGTTATCGATCGTTCGGTTGTTTACCAATCTAAAAAGAGCTCTTAAAGCATGCGCAGATATGCTGACTCCATCTTGAGATGGACATATACGTTATTAAATGGGACGTCGAATATGCCTTTCTCTCTCTCTTGGATTCAATTATATGTCAATGTAATCAGTATATTGATTTATAAGTATATGATAAAAATGGTATGAGTGTTACTGCATTGTCGAAGAAATGTCAAAAAGCCAAATCAATTATATGTGCCAAAAAATAAAGAGAAAAAATTCTAAAAGTGGTTAAAGAGAGTTTAAGACCTAACAAAATAAAAAAGTGCACATTTAAACGTGCGGAAAACCTAAAAATGGAAAGCTTGCTGGCAAATGGTTTACCAAACATCGTGAAAGGAATTTCCCAGACACAGTTGATATGCTTAAACACAAGGCTTTCGATTTACAAAAAAGTTAAAAGGAAATTAAAAAATTTAATGCAAGCGATGGGTGGCTCCAAAATTAAAATGGCGCTATGGTGTAAGATTGCTTAAAATTGCAGGAAAAAAGTTGCAAGTTGCCTTCGCAACCCGAATTTGTAAATCCCTTTATCGGAGACTTGAGAAATACCTTTCAACAGCTTAGTCAAATCTATAACGCAGATGAGACCGGATTATATTGGAAGCTGTTGCCCGATAAAATTATGTTGAAATTTTTGAAAAAACGGCGCCTGGTCTATAAATAGCTTAACAAAGAATAACTCTTTTGGGGTGCACAAATGCCACAGGTTCACACAACTAATGCCTCTCTTTTTAGTTAAATAAACAGATGCGTTAACCTAATTTTTCTTTGATTTTATTATTTTTTTAATATAATCTCCATAATGTCAACATTTCGATAAAGCGAACTAGTCCAAAACTTTTTGAGTTCACGTTAGCGCGAGTCTACTGTAATTAACCTTTGTTATGGTAAAATTTAAAAAAACCCGATATAACTTTAACAATTTATCGGAAAATATTTAATATTAAGAAAATAGCAATGCCAGCTATTTTTATGTATAAACAAGAATCTATTATGAATAAAATAAATTAAACTTTTTAAATTAAAGCACTTTAAAGTAAAACACTTTCGTTTTGTTCTTTTTTTTACATTAAAAAAAACATTTTTAAATCATGGTATCGGCCCAGATAAAGGTTTGGCTTTATCTGGGGTATTGGTTCTATTGTTTATGTGATAGTAAACCGTTTTTTATTTCAAAAATACCTTAATACTTTAAATATCGTATTATTAAAGCGATTAAAATTAAATAAGCCATCAAATTAAGTTTGCTGCTTTGCAAAAAATACCTTTGCCAACATTAGGGTACATCGGCGACTCAAGAGAAGCACGAAAGCCAATTAAAAAAAGAAAAGAAAATCCAACTTAATAATTATAGGTAAAAAAAAAAAAATATATATATATATATATATATATATATATATATATATATATATATATATATATATATATATATATATATATATATATATTTTTTGACATACTAACATTGCAACATCGGGCAATAAATAATAAAAATTACATTTTTACTAGAAAATTCGCATGTCTATCGGTCTCTTTGTCTTTTTGTATGTCTATCACTTAATAAAAGAACTATCAAAAACATTGGAAAATAACTAAAAATATTAAAATATAAAAAACAGAATATCGTTGATGTTAGTAAAACGGGTACATTTTGTTACAGATACTGGATTCTGTAAAAATATAAGGAAAGAGAATGTCAAAATAGGGATCACATGTTCTTGTTGCCCTTAAAGGTAACTCATAAGTTTGTCACCGTCTTGAAAGAGATAGAGAAAAGGAATGTCAAAAAATTTGCTTACAGAATCGGGCCCCAGGATCTAAAGCAGAATACAGAATACAGAAGAAATGAGCTTGTGAAACGATTAAAGAACTGCTAAGCTAAAACCCTCCAAGCAAAGTTCAATTATTTAGTAAAGTAAAATTTGATGCAAAATTTAACTACTTGTTGGTGGAATGGTAACATAAGGTCAAAAACAATTGGTGCAATAGTCGGGGGTAATTGCACAAGAGCATTAAAATGACAGATAATTTTTGAATGAGATATGTTTTTATAATTGTAAGATTTTGTTTTTTTTTATATTTTTGCGAAAAAGCCCGACTCCGCAGGAGGAGGGAATTGTCATAAAATATGAAAACAAATCAACTGCAATTTGTAAAAAAACAGGTTAAATAAAAAAATTATCGGGTTATTTTGATGCACGAGTGTAATTTATTGGAATATTTCACTCATGTATAAATTTTCCCATAAGACACGTTAAAAATAAAAAAAATTTAGCGGAAATTTCACGTTGCCTAGACAACGTGTTATTTCCACTTACTAACAAACACAAAACAATCGAACCTGTTTGTTTGTATTGTCAATTAGAAACGTCAAAATCAGTCAAAATGAGTCGATTTGGTCATGTACACGATGAAGAAATGAATAAAACATTTAAAAAAATTAAGTTATAGTTTTAATTATGTTGCATGAAATTAAAAATTGTATGACAAAAAAAAACCATTTTAATAGTATAATGATCCCATATTTCTCCATTCGAGAAATATTCTCCCTGAATACCGCTCGTGCATAAAAATTAACCAGATAATTTTCATTCAATCTTGTTATACAAATTCCACTCGTTTTTCGACCTCGTGGAATTATAAATAACAAGCTTTCATGAAAATTATCGGTAATTTTGAACTCGCGGTATTAGAGATCGAACGCTGTAAGAACAACACCGATACGTCACGGTCTCATATATGGCAAATTGATAATAAACCGTGATGAATCGGTGTTGTTCTAACAGCGTTCGATCTCTACCCCCGATAATTTTCATTTAAGTTTGTTATACAAATTTAATTAATTAAAAAGAACAAGATTTCATGAAAATTATCGGTTACTTTTAAGCACTCGTGGTATTACCCGCGATAATTTTCATTCAAGCTTGTTATTTATAATTCCACAAATTCGAAGAACGAGTGGAATTTGTAATTTTTAAGCACTTGTGGGATTACCCCCGAAAATACTAACAGAAAAAAAAGTTTCGTTAACAACATAAACTTGCGATGCAATTTTCGATTTCTGCAGTGCATTTACCGCTGTAATTTAGAAAAAAATTGCACTCCTCTTATGGGAACTTTAACATATGAGGGAAGTATTTGGCATAATTAAGGCATTTAACTGCATTTCGCAATAAACATTCGTTATGGCTAGATTCAGAATTAAAAAAATTTTTTTTTTCCTTTTCCCCAAAAAAAAAAAAAAAAAAAATTTTTTTTTTAAAAAAAAAAAAATTTTTTTTTAAAAAAAAATTTTTTTAAAAAAAAAAAAAATTTTTTTTTTTAAAAAAAAAAAATTTTTTAAAATTTTTTTTTTTAAAAAAAATTTTTTTTTTTTTAAAAAAAAACCCCCCCCCCTTTTTTTTTTTTTAAAAAAATTTTTTTCCCCCCCCCAAAAAAAAAAAATTTTTTTTCCCCCAAAAAAATTTAAAAAACTTTTAAAAAGGGGGAAAAAAAAATTTTTTTTTTAAAAAAATTTTTTTTTTAAAAAAAAAAATTTTTTAAAAAAAAATTTTTTTTTTTTTTTTAAAAATTTTTTTTTTTTTTTAAAACAAAAAAAAAATTTTTTAAAAAGGAAAAGGGGTTTTTTAAAAAAAAATTTTTTTTAAAAAAAATTTTTTTTAAAAAAAAAAATTTTTAAAAATTTTTTTTTAAAAATTTTTTTTTTTTTAAAAATTTTAAAATTTTTTAAAATTTTTAAAAGGGGTTTTTTTTGGGGGGGGTTTTTTCTTTTTTTTAAAGGAAAAAACCCCTTTTTTTTTTAATTTTAAAAAAATTTTTTAAAAAAATTTTTCCCCATTTTCTTTTTTTTAAAAAAGGGGAAAAAAAATTTTTTTTTTTAAAATGGTGGCGTTAGTCCCAAAACCCCAAATTTTTTTTAAAATTTTTTTTTTTTTTTTTTTTTTGGGGGGGTTTTTTAAAAAATTTTTTTTTTTTTTAAAAAAAAAAAATTTATTTTTTTTAAAAATTTCTGAACGATTCGAAGCGTAGTCCGGGTTAACATTTAGGTGCCGGGAAAGATACTTTATGCAGGAGTTAGGTTTAAGATTTTTTTAAAACCTTCAAAAATAAAAAATTTTTTTCCCCAGGCCGTGCGGGAAAAAAATTTTCCCCCTGCGGGCATGCATTTTCCCAAAAAAAAAGACGTGGGAAAAATAATATTTCTTGCTCGCTTGTAAAAAATATATATTTTCTCTTGAAAAAACCAATACAGGTAAACCGCTAAAAGCATATATAATAATTCCTTTTGGCTTTAAAATTTATCCCCAGAAAACCCCCAAAGAAAACTTGTATCGATCAACATTAACAACTCATGTACTTGTTGGAAAAAAACCCAAAAAATGGTTTTTCCCAGCGTTGCAACTACCGAACCCCAAAAAAAAAACTTTTATAATTTACTGTAAAATTTTAACTATCAATTCATACCTACAATGAATAACGCTTTTTTGGGGGAATAAAATTTTAAAAAAATATTTATGAACATATGCGCAGTAAAAACAAATAGACAAGAGAAAATAAAATAGTAGAACTAATATCCGAATATTTGTTTTGTTATTCCCAAAAAAACTGTAATTAGGTTTTTTTAAAAGGAAATATTTTTTTTAAAAAAAAAAAAATTGGGGAAAATTTTGAACATGCCTCGGAAATATTGTAAATTTTGGAGATATCAAAAAACAAATATGAATGTGTTTTAAGCCATTAATGGCCGGTTGCACCAACACTTTTTGCGACACTTAAGTTGTTCTTAAGCATTAACTGCCCCTTAAGTTTTAAATGTTTCTTGCACCAGCTGAAATTGGTCCTTAATGGTCCCTTAACTTTAAGTTTAGGATTTTCTGTAATTAATGATCCCTTAAGTAATTTGAAGTTGACATTTGACAAATATTTTGTTTATTGTTTATTTATTTTTCGTTTGTAGTTTCAAATAATTAATTTGATAAAAATAAATTATGTAAAAACGGAGGTTTTAAACAATGGTGTTTTGGATTGTGATATTTTAAATGCGATGTTAATTAGATTTCCAAGAAAAATGTAGAAACAGTGAATTTTTATTACTTATGGCATTTTTCAGGTTTATTTATCTTTTTTTATTCTTTTGGATTTTCATTGCTCTGTGATTTTTAAAACGAAACGTTTTGACGAGATGGATAATCTTACATTTTTCAAAAGGTTCAAATTACCAAAGCCAACAGTGCTCAGCGTACTTGAGCAAATCGAAGATGAGCTTTAGTTTAAACATAACAAGTTTGTATTAGCTTTTAAATTTTAAGTATTTACTTGTAAATTAGGAATATTGAAATTTGTTCACATAAAATAATAAAATTTTTTTAATTATGTATTTGTGTTTATATTTCATATTAACAATAATTGTTCCCTTTCCATGGCTGTAAAGAAAGGCGCTCTTGATCTTTTTTTTCCATATTGTTATAAATTTTACAACAGAAAATCACAAACTAACTACTGATTTTGTATTATATTGTCTATAAAATTAAAAAAAGTTTTAATTATTTACAAAGATTTAAGTCAGATTACTGCTATCATTCAATGACACACAAGCTAGAAAAAGAAAGATCTAATATCAGTTAATTCTGATTATTCGCGTTGTAAAGGCCAACAATAAAATAGAAGAACGATGCAACATTGCCATCTTTCTAAGTACTCTTAGTTAAGTTGCAATAAAAATCTAATGGTGAAAGCGAAAACAATTTAAGTTACACTTAATTTTAAGAGCTTCTTAATAAAGGTCTACTTAAGATACTTTTGGTGCAACCGGCCATAAACAAAGATTTCTATATATTACTTATACTTTTGTGCAGTACAAATTTTACACTAGAAAAATAATATTACGATTACGAATAATGAAATCTCGATCTCGGGGATTTACCGATAATTGCTTGTTGGCTATTGCTTGCTTTAAAAGAAGTTTAATTGCACTCCCATGAAGAGGGCATTAATGCTGAATATAATATTCAAGCTGTGGATAATATCGATGAAGATATGCCTCTTGCCTCTCGATCAAGTTGCACAACTTGTGTCTTGTGGTCGTGTGTAATTACTTTTTTAAAAATTTCACTGTTTTCTTTGTAGTTTTATTACTTAAATTTTTATTTAATGGTTGTTGCATTTTAAGTTTTAGGGGACAATTCCAGTCATGTATAAATAACCCCATTTGAAATGTCAAGTATCAAAATAGTTATCGGATAGAAGGGAAAAAGTTACTGGCTAAAAAAGTTCTATCAATCGTGTCGTCCATTGTTACCTTAGTGACTGTATTTTATATTGTTGATTAATTATCACTTTGTTTTTAACTTTGTTTCATTCGCGAAATTGTCTTTCGAAATACCATTCGTTCTTAGATATTGAGATAGATATTTTTTGCCTGGTTTTAAATACTTCAGAAATTTAACTCGTTTCCCAAAATCACTCCAGCGCGCTCTCGTGAATATCCGGCCAAATCTGACCATTTATCGTATTACCTATAATAAACTTTTAATAAATGTTTAGTTTTTTTGAACTGTAGTTTCTATTTCTACATTTTCAATATTTCCATATATTGCCAATGTTTTCTGATATATTTCCAAATATATATTTCCGGAAATTTTTCATCACTGATTGTAATCCATAAATGGAATAAGGAAAGTACTGACAAACGTAGCAAAAGAAAATGGACTTCTGACATTTATGAATCTGTCAAAGAAAAATATTGCTGAATGATGGCTGTCATTTTAGAAAGTTGACACTGCATTTTTTTTATTTTCTGTTATTGCAACAATAGATATGTCAAAGTGGCCTTGCATCGCTTTTTCCTGTTTTGCGTGTTTGTTGTGGTGTGCGCACAAACGTATCGAAATCAAATATTCAAGGACTCAGACTTTCAAAAAAAACAATGAAATGTATATTTATTATTAGGTGCACCAACTAGGTTAAAGTTAAGTTGAAGTGTACAAAAACGAGTATAGAAGTTTGTAGGTCCTAATGGTTTTTAGCGCACTAGTAACGTTTACAAAAGATCATACATACACTTTTTTCTAACAATAGTGGCATTTAAAATCCATTTGAAAAGTATTTCATTTTGTCCATAAAAACTGCTTCAGTGTCTTCAAAATCTGACAACAAATCACTCAGTCACAATGACATTGTTGTGCCTGAACGACCTAAAAGAATTTGCCGCCAGGAACAACAGAACATCTTTAAGTTCCTGGACACATGGAAATAGAAGCAATAAGAAAGCAGATGAAATAGCAAGAGCCGGTTAATCCAAAAATTTTTACGGCAAGGGGCCGCTCCTCGGAGTTCAGGCGGTAGAGAGATGGTCCCAAAAACAACATGTGGATCGTTACGGATATCACGGAGTCAAAGACATGCGAAAGAAACGCTAGGAATCCTTCTAAGAATCTAACTAAAGAAATGCATTAAATGGGCATAATAACGATCCAGACTTTGCGGGGAAGAGTAGAAAACAGCCTCAAAAATAATATAAACTGCAATACACAACAAAGCAATGACATACAGAGACATATACAGTTTTGAAATATACAGAAAGGAATTTTTCTTCTGCATAAACATATAGGTAGAAATCTACTAGACCTGATAAAGGAAAGCCAAGATTCTAAGGACTTCTATAAAAAAAGGGGAGCAAAATAAGCCAATTCGGTATTATCCATATATTTTAAACAAAGCAAAATACACATAAATTCCTAGAGACAAGTCCTCAGCCTCAGGTTAATTTTATAATCTCACAAGTCCGTATAAAAGAGCCAGTCCCGAATATTTTAGGTATGAAAACATAGGTAAAACGAAGAAATTTAAAGGGACTGCAAAACGACTCGTGACGTCGAATTTGGTTTGGTGTACTTACAGATGTGCTCGGGCAGGGGCACAAAATACCATTTATTTTGTGATTCGTACATATTACCTATTCAAACAACTATGAATGTTCCCTATATTAACAGCAACTTAAATTTTTTCGACTGTAGCCATGTAAATAATGCCGTAATAAAATTAAACCTCGCTTAAAAGGTGACGATGTATTAGAAACACGAATAACGCTTTACTGTTTATATGCGCTGTGACGTCAGACAACAGCAACCTTCGGAAAGCTTGTTTTGGTGCCAATTTTTGGTGTTTGAATTTTAAAGGGCAGTTTTTGCTTGAAATATGTTTTTTTTATTTATTTTTTAAGGTTACTATACGATTTATATGCATATATGCTATTATTTTATAGGTTTTTCAAAAAAACGTGAATATACCCAATTGATTGCAAAGTGCAAATAGGGACTCGCGACCATGCCAACTTGCTTAAACCAACCAATCAACTAACCATGGACTAAAATTATCTAAAACGCCTTATTTATATTTTATGTGGTTGTTTCAGCAAGTGTCTTATACATTACATTTTAGTTTTCTATTTGGGCGACATATCCAAATAATAAATCAACCTCTTTAAAAATCATTAAATTATTTCTTATTTATGTGAAGCTATTTCATATTACACTGGGGTCAGAAGACTTGTATAATAACAAGAATAATAAAGCTGCACCCAGACTAAATAAACACGGTGTGACGTCGCCTATTATGACTTAAAAAGTGTTAAATGTCGCCAGCTAGATATATGTAGCCGTTGTATAGTGGTTTAAAGTTAACATGTCGAAATATTAGGTAACACATTAAAAAGGATAAAAAAGCATTCAACATTCCTGCGACTAGGATATATAGGCCCGGTCCAGGAGCTACGTTTTGCATAACGTTTTGTCTGCGCAGTCTTAAAACGGAATAAAAAAGTTGCAAGTAAAGAGCATTCAGATGATGCAGACCTTTTTTAATGATACCCCACATATATAAGTCAGCTAAAACTACCATTTTTCCAGTTTTTATTTTTCCTTTTTCTCCAAAAACTAATAAAACTATGTAGGGAGAGGGGGGACGGGTTATAATTAGGTTTTATTTTTCTGTCAAAAATCTAGTTAAATAATAACATAGATGACAAAAATGTAAACACCAAACTATTTTTAATTAAACTTCAAATTATTATTAAATTAAATTTTACTTTAAACTATATTATTTAAAATATAATAAATACAAATGTTTAACAAAAAATTTAATAAAAAACTTAAAACTTAGGGTAAAGATGTGCTTTTTATAATTATCGACTACAGCAAATGGCTTAACAAAGGATTTATAGTGGCATAAATAAATGTTATAACCGTTTAAAACTGTTAATATTAATAATATTTGGCTGTTTTCCGTACGGATATTTTTAAAAGTACGTATCTATCGCGTTAACTGAACCTGACTTTCTGAGGTCATAATTGTCTTAAAATTTAAAATTTCGGCGGAATTTTATTTACTAAACAAAAGAAGAAACCTAGAGGGCTTGGGACGCCTAAACCTAAGAGGTGAAACAATAAAGATTGTGGGAAAGGTAAAATATTTGGGTTCATCCTTGACTCTAAACTTACCTGGAACCAACATCTTCAGAAAATGAGAAAGAAAGCGAAGATGATTTTTATGTCAATCAGGGGGAAAACATGGGGCCTTAAACCAAACATGGTTTATTGGTTATATACCATGGTGGTAAGGCCTATAATACAATACGCATCACTGGTATGGTGGACAAAAATGCGACAACGAACTGCTGTTATAGAACTGGCCAAGGTACAGTGAACAGACCAGATGATTCCCCAATACTCATTCAACAAAAACTTCGAGGTGAAAATTCCAGATCAAAGTGAGTGGCAGCAACCCGATCTCCCCGGCACGGTTGGCGACATCATCTGGTATACGGATGGTTCCAAAACTGAGCAAGGAACTAGAGCGGGCGTGTACAGTGAATTGAGGAATTCAGAATTCTCCATTCCACTAGGAACACACAGTTCTGTATTTCAAAGGGAAGTATATGCTTTACTGCACTGTGCGAAAGAAAATACCAGGAGGGCTTATAAAAACAAGCGGATCTGCATAATAACAGACAGCCAGGCGTCACTAGGGGCACTTGTAAACCCCAAGGTAACGTCCAAGCTGATATTGGAATGCCAAAAAGAACTGGAATTTTTGAGCTGTGGCTGTCTTCGGTACGGATATTTTTGAAAGTACGTATCTCTCGCGTTAACTGAACCTGACTTTCTGAGGTCATAATTGTTTTAAAATTTAAAATTCCGGCAGGATTTTATTTACTAAACAAAGAAAAATGTCATATTTACCTATTAGACTTCAAACCAGGCGCGGTTTAAGGTACATTAAAATGAGCCATTTTCGTACTTTCTATTCAGTCTAATGGTTAGGTTCTACCTGCAGAGCAAGGTGTTCTGAGAAAAAAAAAACAGGCATAATAGCCCTCCCCCAATTTTTTCCATTTATTGAACTCGAAAAAAAGGAGATCCCACCAAAAACAGCCTTGTAAAATAAGGGCCAAGTTCCTATCCAAAAACTCGGCCTCTTACAGTACTGAGATCTAAAATAAGACCAAGTTAGGTCCACAATTTTGTTTCACTCTTTTTTGCCCTTACACACTGTCTATATTAATAAAAAAACATTGTCTGCATTATTAAAAAAATACGTTAATGCAGACAAATCAGTAAAAAACTTGCCAATTCACAAATAGTGGAACAATGCTGTGAAAAGAATTTGGGTCTAATTTTAAAACTTAAGGGGCACACATTTTTGAATAGAAACTTGGACCTTATTTTACATATGTGTTTTTGGTGGGATTTAGTATTTTGGTTTCGTTTAACTCGGATAGGTTAATGGGAAAATTAACTGCTTAGGTACCTAAAGTTTACCGACACTTTTTTTTTGGAACTTGCAACAAAAATTATAAAAAATGCTTATCTACTAGACTACTGTTTATTGTGTAGTTATAAATAATTTGACATGACATAACTAATCAACAGAATATCATTTAAAAAACTTTAAATAAGTAACCCAGCGTTTATGCAATAATTACAGAAAATTATAGCAACAATTAAAACAATTAACTGTTTTTTCATTGCAAAACAAATTAAATAATGTAAATAAACGTTAATCTAAGATTATATTTAATAAAAATTTGTTTTCCCATGAAAACTTTCCACACTTATACAAAATACTTAAGCATAATTTTGTAGACGAAAGTTGACCAAGAAAATTAATGTGAAAATGACCAATTTCTTGCTTACTTCACTTCTTTTATAGAATAAATAAAATACAAAATAATAAAAAATATGATGATTTTTAAATTTGTCAATCCAACAAACCTTGAAAATATCATACAACTATAATATATGCAATTAATTTTCTTTAGTTCCCTTTTTACAATACCTATCGGTCCAGAGAGCAAATTATTTATGATGTTAACTAATTTTAATTGATAAATGAATAAAAATATTAAAATATCACATATTATCAACCTTCACCTCTTCTTACACCTTTCTCCAGAAGCGATATTCTTAAAAAATATTTTGCCTACTCTCCTCAAGTATTTCATTTCATCCGAAAATTATGGCAAACAGACTGGCAGACATTTTTTGAAAATCTAGAGAGCCCAAGACACAAATTTGTTTTTTCGTGATTACAATCTATCTAAATGAAGTAAAAATTTAAAAAATATCATACTATATAAAGAATGCTATACACAGCGCCACAAAAAAAGGTCGAGATCTATGGGTGGAAAGGGTCAAAGGGGGAGGTATATATTCTTATGTATTTTTTTGTCCGAATTCGAGATGTCTAGGATTGGTTCCAGAGGCCGAAAACTATCCCTACAGGGGGTGGAAGATGGATTTTTGGATGCTAGATGATCAACCATGGCATTCCAATGTGCTTTTCAACGCTGGACCTAAATTTATGATTGAAATTTTTTTATCCTACTGAAATTCGGCCTCTGGGACCAAAACTACCCTTAGGTAGGGGTGGAAAATCAAGTTCTGAACGCTGGAATAACAACGGTAATATTTTCATGTACTTGTCAACGCTCGAGCCGAATTTGTGATCAAAAGCTTTGAGGCCAAATTCGGATTTAGCGTCAAAAAATACATGGGAATATCATGGTCCGATCCATGGATCTCGACCTTTTTTTTGTGGGTCTGGATTATCGACTAGTGCCAAAACTACTGAAAAATAGGAGATGGTAGGTTTTTCTGAAGGACAGGACTTTTAAAAATGTTGAAAGTTAAACAAGTGTTGTATATTTACGAAAGGATGTATGAAATGAGACAGATGTATAAAAAATCCATTTTTTATTCGGTTAGTATTTTTTTAGTAATAGCGTTTTTCCATGTAAGTTTTTAATAATCCTTTTCGAACTAACAGTTACAAAATAAAAAAAATTAATTTTCTACACTCTTACTTTTTGATATGTACGCAGTTTTAAAGTAAATTTAAAAAAATGACAGAACTCTCCACTGTGCTTAAAATTTCATGAAGAAATATTCGGGGGTATGTAAAACTATTAAGTGTTTTTTTGGTTAAACAAGTAGTTTTCATAAATGTTATACGCAAAATAAAATGAAATGGATATAAGCTAAATCTATATAATAAACGAAAAACATTAAGTTGGTAATTACTCAGGTCATTTTTATTTTAAAATGACAGTGATATATTTTAGTAGAAGTTAGGACAGGAATATAGAGAATTTCATCAGTGCCCCTAATCATTAATCGTCACTGGACAGTTTTAGACTAAGAATGGAGTGTTTTTGTTAAAAACGAATTTGAGTTTGTTTCTAAAAAAGATTCTCGAATATTAAAAAAATGAGGTTTTCACGTAAGAAATCAATGCTGACATTTTATTTTTTTTTAAATCATGGGATGGTCCACAAAGACTGAAAGCCTAAGTATTAACTAACGTACCGTGGGTATCTTTAAAGACAGTAGGAACAAGTTTTTGTACACGGAACTTAAATATTTGGAGGCCAAAAGTAAAGCAGGTTTCAGAGATTAGATAAATAAACGCTGAAGGAAGGGACAAAGGTGAAGGTTTGTGATTCCTCTACATTGACTGTGAAGCAATGTATAAAAGTGACACTTCGAGTGCTATTAGAAGCTCTTAGGCAATATATTATATTGGCCAATTCTGGTAGATAAATTATGATAGATAAGTGCGTTGAGAAAACCATAAATAATATTTAAGCTTTTATTACATGGAACAAGCTCATCCACTTACACGTACCGTACTTCTTGGGCTTTAACAATGTGACCGATACGTTTTGAGCAGCTGCACTGATTTAAATTTCCTTTTAAGTAAAAGATGACGAAAATGTACAAAGTATAATATTTATTTCTTCAATATGAGGTAAAATATATTGATAAGGAACACACACAATGCTTTTCCTTTACCCAAACCTGAACAGAAAATTAAAATAAGCTTCAATTTCTTGGCAAATAATTGTCACTAGTAATACCATAAGAAGTCAAATTATTTCCCGAAATTTTTTCCAGCTCACGAATATTTTGAAAATTTTCTCAAAATATTCGTGAACGAGAAGGAATTTTCTAGCATAATTTGATTTCGAATGGTATTTGGTAAGAAAATTTTACACCAATAATTATTGACGTTTATAATAAAAAAAATATTGGTAGGATAGCAATAAAAAAAAACTTTATTGTAAAATTGACCTAGAAACACCAGTTTCGGATGTAATATATCTTATATTACTCTCGAATATTGACTTTACTTTACTAAAACTGGTAGAAATTTTTTTTACCGATAAGTCTACCAAGGCTCTAGGTCTACTTAATAACATTTAACCTTTAAGGATGGTTCAAACTTTTTTTTACCAATTTTAGTTACATAGAAGCATCAGTTTCGGATGCAATATATCTTATATTACTTTCGAATACTGAGTTTACTTTACTAAAACTGGTAGAAAATTTTATTTCAGCAATAAGTCCACCAAGGGTCTACGCATACTTTATAACATTTAAGCTTTAAGGATGGTCCAAATTTTTTTTCTACCAATTTTAGTTACATATAGAAGCATCAGTTTCGGATGCAATATATCTTATATTACTTTCGAATATTGAGCTTACTTTACTAAAATCATTAGAAAATTTTATTTCAGCAATAAGTCTACCAAGGGTCTACGTATACTTTATAACATTTAAGCTTTAAGGACGGTCTAATTTTTTTTTAAATAATATAATATAGATGAGTTTCACAAAATACGTTTTATAAAGTTGTGTATTGTCAATTGTCACTTTTTCTTATGTCAAAAAATTTCCACTATAATACCCTCCAGGGTACCTCAGAAAAAGAAAATTTCAAAAAAAAATACATAGGTTACCATGGCAACGTTGAGAAATGCTTGTATTTCATTGGTCGAAAAATGTTGGTGTGAAATTTTCACACTAATTTTGATCAAAATTACATGACTACATACAACAATACCTTAAAGGTTATCTTGTACAATCTTTTGCGTCAAAATTTGACCCGTGTAACACCAGTTTTAAAATATTAAATACAATAGCAGGGCTTAAAAAAGCTGGTAGACCTGTAGTGTAGTGTGAATACTGCATTTTTGCTAATATTTAGGTTGTATTTAAATTATTGATTTATCATTATTGTAAAAAACCTTAGATTTGAGGGGATTTTCCTTATATCCTAATACAGTTTATGTATTTCACGTAAGTCTGGCGTCAGCAAAATGTATAAATATTATTATTACTAACGTGTTTTATCCCTCACGTTACCATATTATCTGTTTTGATGTATCTAGCCACGATGATGTGACCTATTTGCGGTCTATGTCCATTTTTCTATGTCCTTGTGCTAGTGGTATTAATCGAATACCGATAATAATCGATCTAACCAGCATGTTAATATTTATTGGACGCAAACCTGACAACTTTGTTTATGCTAATTTGCCTTTGCAGCTCAATTTACAATATAAACATATATGGAATAATGACAAGTTATTGAGATCTGATTACAGTCAATAACGTTTTGCATATGTTTTCAGTGATTTTTTATAAATTACTCTGGTAATTACCCAAGAATATTTAATATATAAAATATATGAATAACAGGAGGTGACAAATTAACTAACCGATAGCTCTTTATAATTGCTATTACCAGGGAATGGGTAAACAAAGATGTCACATTATTTATTTGGTTTCCTATGCAACCTTATTACCGTAGAAAATTAAATCTGAGTGATACATCTTCTATATTGTTTTACGTTTTGACCCCTTGACAGTCATCCTCATGATGGTAAAACTGACACCTTCTGGTTGAATTTAATATGCAATTTGATAGATAAATATATATATATATATATATATATATATATATATATATATATATATATATATATATATATATATATATATATTTTTATATTATATAATTTAATATACATATATATATATATATATATATATAAATAAATATATATATATATATATATATATATATATATATACCAGTTAAGAAAAAATATTTAAAACCAGGAGGTTATTGGGTGTGCAGTCATAAAATTAGAGGCCAATTTTAAAGATGAATTCTCTATTGAGTTTGTCAAGCTTTCAAGAACAGTTTGTTCCCTTCCTCAGGACATCTGCAAAAACAATTTTAGGTTTTACAAATTATCCCTAAAATATGTTATCTAAAGTTATCTTACCAATGCGAATTTCTTAATTAAACAGGAGATTCAAATCAGAAAATGGCAGAAACATCATACTCAAAAGTCAGACATAAGATGGTGTTTTACTTAATTTTTAACTTAAAAATCTAATTACATGGGGAAAATCTTGTTATAGCGATTTTCTTTAATAGTTACATGGCTGGAAAAAAAACGTAACGGTCTTAAACGTCAAAGAACTTTTTTATTAAACTCCCCGACTGGCATCACTGAGCGACATCTGTCACCTGTCAGCTCCCAGTGGTGCCAACCAATGGGTTCTTTCAAAAAGTCAATCTGAATCGATACTATTCAAAAGTATGCAACCAAAATTAGTTTCTCTCCATCCACATTTTTATAATTTAGTTACTAGAATTTTGACAAAAAACCATGGCAATCTAGTATTTTTTGTGAGATATATTGTCAGTTTTAGCTTGATTATCATTATTGGACTTTTTAATAATATAAATTAAGAAAAAAGGAAAAAAAACAAAAAGAATTGAAACAAAAAAGGAACAATATTTCCCTCATTTGTTCATTAGGGAGAATTTGCAAGGAAACTATCATTCTGAGACAACAAGCACCGATTTTTGTGATGAGAAAGTATATTGTTATAAATTATGCTTAGGTTTTGTATATCACTGCGTTTATTCATGGATTTTGGAACCATATAGATCTGGACCATTTCCAGGAATATTCTTTTGTAGTAATTGCTTGTTCTCTCAAGAACTTTAGAATGAATGACTTGGAATGGGGGAAAGTCAGAAAGGTAACTTAGACAAGGCTTAGGCAATGTTTTCTTTTAATGATTTTTTGCCGGTGCCAAGACACATCTTCTACATTTTTAACTATTTTATTCATATAGTCACTCCGGAAAAAAGTGACATAAGACCAAAAACAAAATTTTTGTATTATACGCAAAAAATCCAATAAAATATGACAGAGAATACCAGGCGAGTTAATATCCCCACTGCGTTTCTACTGTCGCCGCCACATAAATGTAGGATTTCTTAGCTATAAATTATGTTATTTTCAATTCAACTGCGTTACGCTAAAAAAAGACAATCTTACTTCCTAGGTATATGTGTAACATACACATATATATATTAAAGGGCTTTGTTGCAGCGGGCGATAAGGACCTAATAACGAAGTAGTTCTGCAACTTTAAAGCATGTATATTTTTTACTTGTTAAAACCAAAGTATAAGTAAAAACAAGTAACATAACTTCCATCAGGCCCAGGGACTTTGAAGCGAGAATTTCTAGCCTCGACCATAGGCGTACGCAAAATTTAATGCTTGAAAGTTTGAATAATTATAAAAATAATTGGGAAAAAAAATATTTTAATGAAGTGACAGAATTTATGTTTTAATTACCTGTGTTTTTGCCGATTTCATCTTTTACTTTTCATTTAGCAAAAAAAAAAACAGGAAATACATAATGTATGAGTGTGCCTAATACTTATTTGGAATTTTAAAAGTGAAAACAAATGTTAAAGATTGTTATTAGTTTTCAAAAATTCAATCGATTAGCAATCGGTTTAGTTTATATTAATGATAAAAAGAGATGTTTCGTTTATTAAGGCTCCATCAAACCATAAATAAAATAAAAGTAAAATTAAAATAATACTATTACAGAGATTTTAATGTTCTGTTTAATTAAATATTTTTTCCACGGCGCGACGTTTAATAACATGATCATTATTCACTATTTTTGAATAGATGATAACACCTATTACTTTACCCGTGAGTAATAGTTTATTACTCGCGGGTCATTACTCATAGGTTTAATTATTCAAGTGATGCATGCCTAGTGACATATGTGACAGATATTAAGGTTGAAAGACTGTCATTACGTTGCTTGCGTAATATTACGTTGCAATCTTTAAATTTGATTCTCTAACAGGAATACACCAAAATAGTATTTCAGTATTCCATCACACATTTTTACCACCCACACTACTCGCACTATCTCGAGTACGTTAATAGACAATAAACACCTATCGCTTCGAATTTCTTATTTATAGCTTTTTATCTATGGCTTGCACGGCTTCTACTGCACTGATGATTTCAGGGTACATTTCAGGGTACCGATCGACTCAAGGTCACTGAGAAAATCAGGTAGCAACAGAGAGAGAGTTACATTACTTGTTATTATCTATACTTTGTTAAAACTAGATGGTTTTGTGGCTAGGCCTCTGTATCACTATTTGTGAGATTGGTTGCTTAAAACCAAAATTTTATCAAAATGTATACCGAAAATACTGACAATCGCTGAAAAAATGTTATTTATTGGTATTTATATAAAGGTCCACTGTTTTGGGCCATAAAAAAATCAAAAAATGAAGATACATATTTACAATTTTTTTAAATGTTCTGCTCGTAATCGGATTAATGAAAAAAAATATTTGAAACATCAAAAACAATGATTTCATAAAGATTTTTTTATTTAAAAAGTCGAAAAGCAATTTTTCTTACTTTTGGCTAAATATTTGAAGGTCATGCATTAATTTTTCTATTTCTATTTTTTTTTTCTTGTTGCGCATCAAAAATAGAATGATTTGAAAAAAAAACAAAATTATCAATTTTTGAATTTTTTTCTTAAAAAAAAAATTTAAAAGAAAAATTCACATTTTTGAAAAAAAAATTCTGGTTAGTTTTTTTAAATGTCGTCATCGAATTTAAAATTTTATTTTTTTTTTAATATTATAAAAATTTGGAAAAATCGTAAATTTTAGTTTAAAAAAAAATGTTCGTCGTTTGATGCGCAACACGAAAAAATATATAAATATTGCGGCCAAGAGTCAAAATTTTTAAATTTTTAATTGCCAAAGTCATTATAAATTGATTGTTTTTGGTCATTATTTAATTTTTAATAAATCCGATAAAGAGTAGAATATAAATTTAAAAAAAACTCTTCGATATGTCACTTTTTCAATTTTTTATGCCAAAAAATATTGGAGCCCGACTTTTATATAAATACCAGCTTATCAACTAATCAAAAATATAATAAAATACTCTAAGTATAAAATTAAATTATTTCCCAAAATTACTTAATGTGTTTCAAAATTGGGAGGCCCGGGCCTCCCAGGCCTCCCCAAGTATACACCACTGATCTTAAACCTAAACGCGCTCGCTAGGGTCGCGCGTTAAATGCCCTTAATAAATACCCTGGTTTAGTAAAAACCTAATACCGCCTAGTTAACTACTTTTTAATATGTCAGTTTCCAACCAGTTGTTTATTTCCGCGCTCTTGTAAATGACACAAGCAATAATAATAATGATATTAAACTGTGAGATATAATTCCTTTTGCGTTTGAGATAAAATTAGACTTTGATAATGGTATAACGGTAAAGACAGGTGCATCTTTGTTGTCTTCCTTTCAAGATGGAAATAGAAGACGCACTCACTCAGACAGCATCATTGGCGACTAGATTCTATAGGAATCGACCGATGTCATGGCCTATAAAGCAGCAGGCTGCCACCCCAAATATAATTACTGTTTTGTTGTAAGTCAAATCGAATTGTTTTTTTATCGCCACATCTGAAAAACAATTTAAAAATTCATTTTTATACCTTTTATTAACTTTATCTAAAATACTGAGCAAAATTCAAAATAATACCATAAGGAAGTCTTCTGATTTCAAAAATGCCACTTTTTGTTGCTCAGTTTTATTTGTCACTGAATAATTTAAAGCTAATATAAAAATATTTTTTAAAAATATATAATTTTTCATTGTCAATTGACACCCAGTCTGAGTCGCTGAAATACGCCCCATATATTCCTTACCGACGTTTTACAAGGCGGGAATTATTTTCGACCTGACCGTCCCCTGAACCAGCGTCATATTTCTCCACCGCACCGACCGGCGAACTACTTTATAGGGGGTTCCACACGAGAAAGGGCGATGTATTTTTCATCCCTCGGTCAGTACGATTGGATTCTTTGCATGAGGTATTGTTTTATTTGTTGCTGCCCCTCTTCCGCATGTTTAAATAATGAAAGGAATTGCAAATAATGATGGAAGCTTTTAAACGGAGAGTTTGCCAGACTTTCGCTCACTAACAAATAAAATCGCTTGGTAGAACTATTCCAGATCTAAAGCTACTCCGGCTGATAAATTTACGAGAAGCGGTTGTTATATTGACATTTTAAGAAATACTTTTACGAGAAAAATAAATGGATATTCGGCTATAGCACATTAAACGCCCCGGATATACTAAGGGACAAGCGCCACTGATATATATATATATATATATATATATAATATATATATATATATATATATATATATATATATATATATATATATATATATATATATATATATTATATATATATATATATATATATATATATATATTAATATATTATATATATATATATATATATATATATATATATATATTATTATTTTTATTTTTTAATTTTAGTTTAAATTTCGTATTACTAAATTAACCAAAATTTAATAAGCTGGCAAAATAAGTTTGTCACCGTTATGTTTCTTTGAAAAGACTATATAAAAAAGCCTGGTTTTATTATAATTGGCAGACTTTTTTTTAGCAACGCAGTAGTGTTTAAGCTTACAGAAGTACATATTCTATTAATATTTAGTTTTGGTAAAATTTTACTTTAAGGACACCACGCCGATTTTTATAAAATTTTGCATACTGGGTTTTTTTTGGGGCGCTGATCACGAATCTAAAATAAGATTTTTCCGGCACCCTCTGGTTTTTGAGTTGTGAGGCCTCCAAGTGAACTAACCTTAAAATCTCCCTTTTGAAAATGATTCCAACAAATCGCCGGGTTTAAAAAGTAAAGGCGTATCTCAAAAAATTTGGGAATAATGGTTAGATCGCCAATAAACAAATATATATGTCCTCCTTGTTGGGATGAAGCTGCGTGACTCAATTTGGGAAACCCTTTAGCTTTGGAACCTTTAATTTTGCCCCATCTCAAATTGAAGAAAAAAAATTTTAACCTATAGGCGTATCTCGACTTACGCCTCTTTTTAACAACTCAAACAAGAACAAATTTGGTATTTTTAAAAAAGGGGTATCTCACATTTTGCATGTCGTTCCTGTCTGTACCAGTTTTTTCAGCATCAAAATTCAAAAACGCTTCGTGTTTTTAAAAAAACTTCAAGATTGTAGCTCAAAATAATCCCCAAAGCTTTTTTTGTGTTTTGACCTTCGACAGGTAATTTACTTGCCTTTCTTAAACGACGGTGCTATTTTCTACAAAAAAAGGTTTGGGTTTTCTATAATTTAACTTTCTTTAAATAGGTTTTCGAGATTCTAGGTTTTTTTGTAGGACAAGTTTGATAGTGGAAGGGAACGCTCAAAAAAAAATGACGAAAAAAAGTATGATCTGCTGACTTATTCGCATTTGTGGAGGACAGAACCGAAATTCTATCGTAAAGCTCTTCTGTACATGATCATGCAATTGTAGCACGTACAAGAAACAAGCCTTCGCTTGTTCACCACTAATCATTGACAAAGTGAAGGAGACTTAGCTCATAGTGCCATTTCATACGGCTGATAAGTTGTGTGTGCCATTTCAACTTATACCAGTATTTCGACTTGTAAGACAAACGAAACTCCATAAAGTATACCCCTTGGGTTTTAATGATTTCTTGGACTTCAAAACTTTTAGTGATAACCTTAGAGTTCGCTCCATACGAATCGGCGGTGAGGAAAAAACATTTAAATGGACGGACATAGTAAAATTAAGGTCAAGAAGAACTATTTGCATAAAATATTTTTTAAAACGAGCCACTTGGTTCAAAACTATCGATCACTGTCCTTAAAGTGTCAAAGTGCCCGTTTATTGAAAAAACAGCCCAATAAGTTAAATAAAGGGCCTTGCCCAATATCACTGGCAAAGTATAATAATTTGAAGGCTCTCTACCCAGGAAACACGCCAGTGATAAAGCTACCTGAACAGGTCCACTTCTATAAATCTCCTGCCGTTTTTTTTTGACTAAATAATTTTAATTTTTTTTTAGCTTTTTTAAGGGTAAGGGTATTTTTTGTTGCAACTCAAAAAAAGCTGATTTTGTTCATTTTGTTGTTTTTTGTTACCAAACTATAGGATTTTTGTTGTTTAGATAATACTTATACACCAATAAGGTAAAAAATGTTTTTTAAATTTCTATTTTTTAAACTCTATATTATTACTATATTATTTTTCTATTGTTATTTTTTGGTATTTTGGCTCATCGTAAGCATAATATTATTTTATTGCTTCTTAGGTTTTAGTGTTATAACCACTTTAAATTTGGTTTGGAAAAGGTTGTTGAAAATATTAAAATATTTTCATTAACCCTTTCCATGCTGTTTCCTAGTTTAGAAAAAATATAATTTTTTTAATAACTTTTTGTTAATTATTTTGCACCTAAGTTTGAATTTGAGAGTATATACATCTTTATTTAAAAGGGCGTATCTTATTATTTTAGAGGATATAATTTATTATTAGCAACACATACAGGCGTATCTTGAACAAATGGTAAATAATAACAATAAAAATTAAATCAACAACAATTTCAATTGCCTATAGCGTTCTTCAATTATTGATAAAGATAACTGTGAAAAAAAGGATAATTTATGTCTAATAGTTTTTTACCAATACTGCTTTTAAGGTTACCACTTTTCTATTAATTGCTCTACTGTAAAGTTATAAAAAACGAGATACGCCTTTACGGATTTTCAACGACGAAATGTATTACTAAATATTTCTTATATTTTGCGTATACAAGACTATAACTTTTGTATCCTTTCCCGTAAATGCCCTGGAGCCCATGCGATGACGTGTCCCGGTCCAATGGCAGGGCCGCGCTCAGGCCCCACTCGGGCCAAGCGTAGAGGGCCCCGGAGCCGGCGGATTTTGCGCGGGCTTCTTAATACTCCGGTCGGCCGACTTTGGATGCGTTTACGCTGTTTCGCTTCACCGTTAACACACCGATCAATTCGTCGCTGCGGCAGTCAAAACAACGTATATCTTGAAAGTGCATGAGTGCAGTGCAAGTTTTAGTTGATTTTTGTGCCACGACCTAGGATACTATTTATTGGTTTTAAATAAATCATTTTGTTGGATTTTTACTATTTTCTTTAATTTCTAGTGACAAAAAGGTAGGTTCGATGATTTTTTAAAATAACCTCGAAATGTGTTACTTGATTCTAATTTTCGCGCCAAAGAAAGGAAATTAATTATGTTGATTTAATTTCACAATTTTATTTTCCTGTTTAATTTTATACTTTAGGATAAAACTTGTAGGAAATGTTATTTTTTCTTATGTATTTTAATATGCAAATTTGTAAAATTTATAAAACTTGTTTTACAAGTGACTATTTAGTTTCAAAACAAGTTTTTTAGTATGGATACGGATCTCACAGAGCGTTTTTTTTTTCGGTTTTGGTTAATGTGCATAATTTTTTTCATATCATTATTTTTTAAACAAAAATACACTTACATAAATCCTATTAAAATGAAACGTCAAATTACGCAATCCCTGATTGCTGTTTCTTTGGTAACAAACCTACAGCTAGAGAGTGACAAAGAGCCAGCCTGTAAAGAAATGTTTTTATTTTTAAGTTACGATATTATTGTAGGTACCAATTTTAGGTAACAGAGTAGAAAATTAAATGCCTTTTTGTTAAATAAAGACTTTTGGTTGTGTTGTTTTGACGTCTGTACGAGTTATAAACAAAAGTATGTGAATTATAGATTTTAAACCAATTTATAACCAGATTTTTAAAAGGGTTCAATGAGCTCTGTCTCGGTTTTTTTTTAAGGTTGTGCTAAAGGCAGAATTATACTAACCAGAGAGCAGACTAGCAGATCAACATATTAAATTGTTTTTTATGTGTCGTTTTCTAGCTCTAGACGTCATGTATGGTGTCTTCGGAAACTTCAATTCTTCCAGCGATATATAGGGTACCTACTTAAAGAATTATATATTAAGTTCCTATTATCGATTTATAGATGCTTTGTCAGTGCGATATGGGTTATTTATTAACATTAGCTTACTTTTCACTTTTCAGTTCACTATTGCTTAAATTATTAAAAAAAAAAAACAAAATACCGATGTAGGCTGTATAAATATAGCAAGTAAAAAAATATAAATATTTTTTATTAGGGTACTTATCCTTTAGAGATTCGAACAATCTTATTTAATAAATAGCAAAAGAAATATGCACAATAGTGCTTATTATGTTTTTTTATGACTCCTAAAGTATAGTGGGATCATTTTTAAAATGAAAATTCGGTGCCCTTTGAAAAGAAAAAAAACATAAAAAGTAGCAAAAAGATTTAATTTTTATGCGGTCGGCTTTGCTTTTTATATGTCCATTTTCAGACACCAGGCGTAAAATGGCACATTATAAAAAGCAAAGGCGCCGCCAAATCTTTTTTGCAACTTTTTATGTTTTTTTTTCTTTTCAAACGGCACCGAATTTTCATTTTAAAAATGATCCAACTATACATGCACAAATTTTGGAAGAAACACGTAAAATTCCAAAGTTACTTAAAAAAACACAAAATCATTGTTACCTAATTCGAAATTAAGCATTTCAGTGGGAGTACTCAGAAAATCCTTAAAAATACGTAGGTATGATACCAGAAATTTTGCAATATCATTCACATTTTGAGTAATGATCACTACTGATCAAAAATTTTTCTGTTTTTTTTTAAATTTTGTAAGGATAATAAATCATTATAAAAATGTAATCTTTTTAAATGTGATAAATTTTTCCTGTATATTTTTTAATCCAAGTTTTATTATTTTTACCCAATAAAGTATGTGTGGTATTGATTTAACAATATAATACCCTCACAAGGTCAATATAAGGCCATGGCCAAAAATTTAATTAACTTGTTTTATTAGAACTTTTGGACATAAATAAGTCTGTGGGAGTCGAGGCGGAAGTGGTTCTTTACTAAGTTCAAAAAATCCTCAGAAATACGTATTATACCAAAAATTTTGCAATATTATTCACATTTTGAGTAATGATCACTACTGATCAAAAATTTCTCTGGCATTTTTCGTTGAATTTTGTAATGATAATAAATCATTTTCATAAATCTAATCTTTTTTTAAGGTCGTAATTTGTTCCTGTATATTTTTTAATCCAAGTTTTATTATTTTTACTCAATAAAATATGTGTATTTACCCTTGTCATATATATAAAATATTTTAGGTTTTCTGGTATTGATTTAACAATATAATACCCTCCCAAGGTCAATATAAGGCCATGGCCAAAAATTTAATTAATTTGTTTTATCCGTTTTATCAGAACTTTTGGACATATGAATAAGTCTGCCTCATTTATTTCAAAAACCTGTTATGATTTAAATATTTCCTGAAAAATTATGATGTAACATGAGCTCATTTCCTTTGATTAAAATTTAATTTATTAGCTTTGTTGGAGACACTTTGGAAAAAAAGTCCTATTATTTGGTAAACATTCCTATTTAGGAAAGAACACTTATTGTCTAATAAGTTGAAAAAGTAATTACTGTTTTACCAATTATAGAAAATACAGAAAATTAGTAAAGAAAATAAATAGGTTTTTACCTTAAAATGCATTATATTTGTATTACTAAATATAGGTACAGTTGATGGAACATGTCGTGCAGTAAAATAAAAAATACATTGCCAACGGTTCTGCCAAGGGTTATGCACTATGCAACCAGAAGTACTCTTTAGTACAATTTACAGAGCAAAGGAGAAGTAGTGTAGGTAAATAAAAAAAGGTGTATAGAATCTAAGAAACCAAACTCCGTAAAAATGTTAGATTTGCTCTGTTTTTTATACGAAGAAAACTTACAAAAAAGGAGTTTTTTCTTTTAGAGTGAAACATTTTAATTCAATTGTAATTTGAGTGCAATGATAGTAATGGGACTTAAGAAACTTTAAAGAATTAAAAAACAAACAAAATAGTTTTTTTGCTAATCCTTACTGATAAATTTTGGAAAGCTGATCTTTGGCTGGTCAAAGGCGAGTACTGTTTGATGTGTTTTTTTTTTTTAAATCGCAGTTTAAATATTTTTCAGTGATATATTGGATTATTCAGCGTATTAACTAATTGTCCAATTTATATGTAGTAAACGGATTATTAAACTTCATATTTTACATCTTGTGTATCTGTGATTTCTATATATATTTGGCAAAAAGTGTAAAAAACGGCTTCAAATCTTACAGTAAACAGCGATCTCGCTCTTGGAGTAGAGTGCTGGGGGTTTAAAGCAAGCAGTAGAAATACAAACGCCTGGCACGGTACATTTCCCCTGGCTTTTTTATTATATAAAAATCAAAGATTTTTAAGTTGTAGAATAAATTATGTTACAGTTTATACGCCGAGTCGTCCAAAATATCATCGCAAAATATTAAAACTGCGGTTCTAAAAAATTACACATCGGACATCGCCTTTAGTCCGTTTAAACAACCTGCTATAAATAATCATTCCGAAGATCAGCTTTTCAACTTTAAAAAGTTGTCAATTTTAAAAATTTCTCCGATTTTTATACGTGAAAAATCCAGCAAAAAGGATTAGCAATTGTTTGTTTTTCGAATATTTACAAAAGTCAATGTAAATCATCAAAATTGACAGTATCGCGATTAAATTGATTAAATTACAATTAAATTAAATTATTTTACTCTAAAAAAACATCCATTTTGACACTTTTTTTCATAGAAAAAACAGGAAAAAGCTAAATTTTGTACGAATTTTGTTTTTTTTAGGTTGTATGGCCCTTTTTTTATGGTGGTTAGCTCTAAAGTTTTAATTACCAAAAAGAAATGTCTATAAACAGTGCTATCTTGCAAAATATTTGCCAGGGTTATATAAGTTCTATTTAAATTTATCTTTCACATAATTAGTATTTGTTAACACATGCTTGAATAAAAATAAAAGCTCCGGTTCTAAAGATGTTTTTTCTCGCTGCAATTTTTCTATCTGCGCACTTGCAAAAATTGTTGCAATTTTTCTCTCTGGCGAAAAGAATACAGCAGGAGCATTTTTTCTTTTCGGCTATTTTGGTAAATATTAAAGTGATTTTTAAGTTACTAACTTTATTCATTCGTGCATTTATTTGATACCAAAAAAATTTGAGAAAAGGGTTATTTACAAATTTTATTAAGTTAGTTTTGTGGGTGCCAACCCTAAAATATTTTGGCACTATTCGACTGTCTTAACCTAGAAAAAGGTTTGAATAAAAGTGCATGCAAGGAAATCTGCAGCAATAAAAAAATTCACAAAAGAAATCTTTTAAAATAGTTTTCTTTTAAGTAGAGAACTTTTGCTAAAATGTGTTGTTTCTACATCTGTACGAGTTGTAAACAAAAGTATGTCAGTTCTGAATTTTAAACTAAATATAATTAACAGCCAGATTTTTTTAAAGGGTATGTATTATTGAGTTCTGTCTTCCGTAAGGATTTTGCAGTTGTATCAACGCAGAATTATACTAGCCAGGAGGCACACTTGGAGATGAACATATTAGTTGTTTATAAATTTCAGTAAGTTAGTTTTCTGAGTGAAAACCTTAAAACATTTTGACACTATACAATTAGCTTAACCTAAAAAAACCTGTAAACATTTTGAATAAAAGTGCATGCAAGAAAAAATTCAGTGAAAAAATCTTTTAAATTGGGTAGTTTCTAACAAGGACTGTTTAAATTAAAACATAACAACCACAGCAATATAGAACATAACTACAATTTATAAGAATTTTTGTAAAAACACCTTAAGAGATAAATAAAGTTAAAATTTATTAAAATCTTTAAATCTTACGTACAGCTATACTATTACGATCATTTAGTTCGTACAAACAAAATAAAATATTTGCCACATGTTATCGACTTTTAATATAACTATGATAACCTTAACATACCGTCTGTTTGAACCAAAAAAATTAACATGTAAATAAGTTGAACAACAACATAAAATTTGATAATATAGCCTAATTAATGTAATTTAATACTATACGGTTGGTACTGAAAAAAGCCCAGAACTTTTAATTTGATGAGAGATAATTTGCATTTTAACTCTTGTGCCATGTGTAACTCTGTAACCCACTGATTTTATTGATCCGGTAGTAGAGAAGCAATCTCTTTATTCTCATAGTTGTGGCGCCACTGCCACAATTGTTAACGCATATGTGTAAAACCCTACAGGTTCTATAAAACCAATAATAAACTGATTTATAGAAACACTTCTTTTCTTTTTGGAGGCAAACTAACACTAACAAACTTAGGTGAACATCTTAGGGTTTTGTCGTTCTACGGGCTCTTCCTATACTCCTCAGGCTATTTGTGTTTGCCCTTTTTAAAGTCATACCTGACAACATTTTGCCACAATATGTAGATTTTTTTTAGCAATTTTCTAAAAACAAAGTACAAATCCTTGTAACCCAATAATCCACACTTGTCCAGATTCACTAAATTGGCGATAAACAATATTTAAAAATTCACTTCGCCAAATTTAAATGCGTAGTCTGTCTATAGATTAGATTTGCCAGCTTAGTTGCAAATAGAGAAAAAAATAAATAAATAGTTAAATGGTAAACTGATAAGGCCAAAAACTTTATTTCTGACATTCACCAAGATAAGCATTAATATAAATATTTTTAAAATATAATAAACATTCCGGCGATCGTATATTTATGAGTATTATTAACGTTTACAAAATAATTTATTAATGGCCGTTATTAATGCATGATTGTCTATTAATAAACGATTATGCTATAGGCAACTAAACAAACATTTAATCTATTTATAACCTTGTCATTCAAATAATAACCATTAAAGACTCTGTCAAGTTGATTGCCTAAAACCAAAATGCATCGCGAAAAAAAGTTGAGGAAAAGTTATGATTTTCACAATTTACCAAGAAAACGATTGCGGAAAGGATATTGAAACTAACTTGGGTATTAATTGGCGATTAATGATCTCAACCCTTAAATTACTCGCTTGGCTTGCGCGTTTAATAGCCTCGATCATTAATTGCCCTTATTAAGACCTTTGTTTATTAAATAAATTTTCGGATTTTTGTGTTACTTAGTAGGTTATATGAAAATATAATGCTTTCTTGTATTATGTAACGTGAAGGTATTTGCTCATTGGTACCAACATATCATTGTCGTTACGGACAAAAAGGTGCATTTTCTGTCAAAACGCTATTAAAAGTAGAAAATGTATCTTTAAAGGTATTAATTTCTTATAAAAGATAGTATCTAGGAGTTTTAGAAGAATTAAGGAGCATTGTCCGTAAAAGTACATCCAGGCAAATAAAAAAATGATAACAATGCCAGGTAGCAATATCAGATCCATAAATCTTTGATGTACTTACATATAAATACAAAATTTCGTTAGAATCTGATAAGTGGTTCTTTAGAACTGGGAATAAATTCTAACATACCTCTGTATTATTATGTTTTGTTTTATTTATACATTTAGGTTCCTACAGATTTTTTAGAACACAGGTTTAATATTAACTTCAATTTTAAGATGTTTTCTTGATGTAAAAAACAATTAAACGGATTGAAAATTCAGGTCCTTAACCTTAAATCTTGTCCATTTAAAAACCTTTTTAATAAATAACCATAAAGCGTTTGATGGGCTTTTAATCTTTAAATAGCGTGTACGTATTTTATAAATTAGACTTTAAACCTACGCTAAGGTAACAAATTTAAAGTTCTGGGTTGAGGAAGAGGCTACTAAATATTTAATTACAAACTACATAAAAATAATTCAAAGTGCAGTGAACCCAAATTTCAGAAATAATAAACATAGAAGTGGCAAACGTTTTTTCTTTAATTGGAAAACGTCACATTCTAGGTGTTTGTTTACGTATACCATTACGTTCAATTAAATTCTTATGCAACGTGTCGGGTTTTCCGATTTTCTTAGTATTAACAGTTTCTTTAACATATAATTAGAGGTACTTTCTTAAGTCACAAGGTATTACATATACCTAGGTATACAAACATGTTTATTAGTTAAGGTATAATTGCTATTACTTGTAAGTAATATTGAAAGAGATATGTGTATATATTTTTTTCTTTTGTTTTATTTTGAGACAGGCCACGAAAGCTGAAGGCCTAAGTACTAACGTACCATGGGCGTCTTTAGGAGGTAGTTTAATAACACAAGACTTAAATATTTAGAGATTTGAAGAAGAAGGGAAAACTTTTGTGGGCAGAAGGTTCCACGTCTGGACACGTGGGATCATTAATAAGACAAACAGTTTTTTTTAATGAAATCAAGAATGCTAAGAGTTGTAGGGGACGCCATCCACAGAGATAAGAACAAAATTCTAAAGAGGATATTAGTTGGGATACATAAAGTATACAGATTTGAAGGGGAGAAATGCTTTCTGACTCGAAAGAAGAATCCAAGCTTTTTTTGAAGCTGTTTATGCTAGTTAGGGTTATTCTTAAAAGTATATACGTCAATTAGAAAGAAAACTGGAGAGCCAAGAACAAAGCCTAGGTCAAAGACCTTAGGAAGGATGTTTGTTATGGAGTGCATCATTCATCATGTCAGATCTGGTCAAAAGCTTTGGGCAAGGGCATCGATGTGGGATTTACCAAGAAAATTAAGTGACTTGTTCCAGTTATGTGAGACCAAGAAAATAAGAGCTGCTGTAAAACTTTTGTGACAAAATTCGTACTGCGTCATGTAAAATGTGTTTTTCTAAATGCTTTAAGATTTGGGAATTAGTGAATTTTTCTATTACCTTGATTGATTGATTGATTGATAAAGTAAATACACAAGTTGAGGTTTTGTCCGCCTCGACACTGCAGCCTACAGGGCTTGTTGTATCTCTTGTGTATTTGTTTCAGTTAAAAAGGTTTGACACCTTCGACAGGTGTAGCAGCCCTTTTACTGTTCTTTTCTGGTCTTCACAGCCTCCTGGTGGTTAGTGTCCACCATGAGGTTTTGATTTGTTCTCCAGTATGTAAGTGCAGGGCACTCATATATGATGTGAGAGGCTGTCTCTTCCTCTTCGTCACATAGTCTGCAAATTCTATTACCTTACAAACAACTAAAAGAATAAATGTAGCTCAATAGAAGTAAAAGTTTCGGATTCTTTCTTAGGTATAGGTTGCATAATTTATATAAAGTGTAATTAGCAAACAATTTTGAGTTTTGCAGTCAAGAAAAGCTCTGCTGAGATTTTAGAGAACTAAAAACACCTAAAAGATTTTAATCAGCAACTAATGTGGTCAATAAGGAACAGAACAACAATGTTCATACTACTTTTATTTATTATTTTTATTCACTACGATGCAATTGACCGAAATAAATAACTTCAGGTTTAATTAAGATTCGCATAGTTGCAATAATTTATTTTTACTACATTACATACCAGGCCAACGATTTTAAAAATAAACCATGATTTTTAATTGCCCAAATATGTTAAACGGTATTTTTATGGGTTTTGATTAACAAATTAATTGACCCTTGAGCTTGGTGACACCATTATTTATTTTTAAACAGCCGAATTTAAACACAAAACTGTTTTTGTCACCAAAAAATGTTTAAAGACAATTTATTTTTTATTTTGTCTAGCAAAATTCAAGCCTAGGAAATCAACTTCTGTTATAATTATTT
Source organism: Listronotus oregonensis (assembly GCA_019359885.1). Classification (NCBI taxonomy): domain Eukaryota; kingdom Metazoa; phylum Arthropoda; class Insecta; order Coleoptera; family Curculionidae; genus Listronotus; species Listronotus oregonensis. Next base: position 69,564 of record JAHBCN010000294.1, read on the forward strand.
TTTAATTAAAATTTTGGAAAATAGTGATGCTTGTTTTACATTTCCTATAGCTCAATTATTATTTTGGCACCAACGGCAATTTTTTTTTATTAGTTAACAGGTACATATATTACCGGCAAACAGCGTAAAAATCTTCTTTGAATAACCATTCAGTCATTCTCTGTAATGCCTAGGCAAACAATGAATTAAAAATGATTATTACGCTGTGTTCCTAAGATGGAAAAAAACTCAATCTGTATTAATAAAAAAAGAATATTCATTAATACAGACTGAATGATGACTGACTAAGAATTGTGGACAGGAATTGGTTTAATTGGGTTTTGGGTGGTACTTTAAGAGGCCCAAATTTTTAGATAGAAACTTGGGTGTTTTTGGTGGGATATATCTAACAATGCATTTGACACGACGCGGGTAGCCAACCACTGATGTTCAAATAACGACTTCCTGACAAGATAAATTTAAGCTCTGATCTCCTTCCTACTGTCGTCTAATACCACTTGATTTATCGGATCTTGTTGGTCAACTTGTGATCCCCGAAAATAAAAGAGGCGCCACCGATATTTATTATGGCAACGCCACAAAGTTGAACATATCAACGTATCGTGGGTTCAAAACATAATGCAGAGATATTGCCACAATTTTGAAAATTTAGAAAAAAGGTTCATTAGATAAAATTAAATTATTCTTTTTAAAGTAAATGTTGTATTTAAATAACATCTTACCAGCTTACGATATTTGAATAATATCATAAATAATAAAGAATTAAATAATATAATACTTTATTAATGGACCAGATCATGTCAAATGTGAAATGCAATTTGATGGCACCTCGGACGGCACTTTATTAAGAGCGAAATTCTTTTTACGTACTGAAGACGAACAGTAAACTAGTTCAAACTTAAAATTTTATGTATAAAAAAGTCATTACAAGCAAGTCTACTAGTTCATTGCCCTTCAAAAGTTTACCCAATTCATGCTAGTCGTCATTTATTTTTTCATGCTTGAGAGAGAACATCACGACAAAATTTAGTCTTCATATTTACTTGCTTTATTCAAATATGACTTGTTTAAATAACATGACAGCGATATTTCCGTTGGTTAAATATTGAGGATATCTCATTTGCAAGTACAAGCAGGACAGCATATTTATGATGTTGGTATGGATAATTTCACATAAATATAAACACCCTTTTAGGGGAAAATGGAAGACGATGGATAATTGAGGGAGAATAATAATTGATGTATACGAGATAATGTTTAAAATTGAGATTTTACCAATATTCTAATTGTTATTTTATCTTGTAATTTATGGTTATTTTATTATTAAGCAGAAAGATTACATACCTTATTAACTTGACAGTTGCCCCATGTACCTAACTTGTCACTGGTACTTTTCCTGTTTTTGCATAAAACTCTGCCTGAAAATAATAATTCTTGACTTTTTACTTAATTTGTTTAGCCGAGAGAATAATATGTATTTACTCTAAATTAAAAAACTCCTTTTTCTCCCGTTGTTCTATTGCCAAATCTTTGTTGTTCTGTTTCCTTTATGACCATAGTAGTATGATCCTTTAACAAATTATCCTAACCTTTTGTCGCATTTATCCCCTTTATGTAAGTAGGTCGTGTTTTACACAAAAACAATATAAATACAAAATTAGAAAAATTGAATTTGTGGTCCCAATGAAGATCCAACTAACTATTTATAAATTGTATTCCCGCCAAAACCACCTTATGTATTTAAACACATATTAATGTAACCCATAAGTCTTCGTTTCATTCAAATGCTGCAATTTTAAACATTACGGATGTTACAAAAGTTTCACAGTAGGTCTTCTTAATTCATAAGTTATTTCATAACACATAACAGGTTTTTTCAGTTGTTTGGCTAGTTAGACCATTGCTCAGATATCCACCATCTTTATTCTGGTCTGGCATGATGCCATTCCTTAACAATACTACCGTCTACGCCCTTTAATCTAAACTTTGTGATTGACTTTTTGACCCTTAATGATGGTTTATGGTCACAGCTTCCACTAAATTGGTGCTAAGGTATGTTAACGCTCACTATTATCACCAAATGTATTTTCCCTTAAATTAAAGATCTTCTATTTTTTGCTATCAATCTTATTTATAGTTTTGCTTTACCTCTTTATTGTAATATCCATAGATATATAAGTTATATGTTATATATCTATGGTAATATCCAATTATGAATTTTAAACCAAAAATCTTTCTGCTGTAGAACACAGAATCTTTTAACTTGGTTGGTGATATTTTTGAAACTTATTTTAGGGACATAAATACATAAAACCTCAGAAATATTAAAGTCTCGTATTAATTAACTGCCTTTTTACTTCATCTCAAACACCCATGGCACATAAGTTAGTGTTTTGAGTTCATGTCTTTGTTGACCAGGGTCAAATAAAAAAGTGTACAGTACGTTCCACAATAATTCGTTGATTTCTGGTTTTACCTGCTACTGTTACTTGTAAAACTCCATAAACCTTAGGGTACCCGCATGTAGGTCCGGACTTAAAATTTCCTTTATTTATTATTGTACCTACGTTTTGGAATATTCTGTAGGTTCAAGGCAAATTGCAGGTGTTCAATTTAAAGCAGAGTCTTTTCATATTAGTTCATCAGTCGTTTGGAGTTTGTCAAGGTATTTTCGTGTGTGTTATTGAGCATCCAAAATAGCCAACCTAAACTATTGATATTAGTAGGTAATCAGGACCTGTACCCTTTCAAAAGGGGCGGTGCCTACACAATAGATATTTGACAGGCTTATTTATGACTGGCCACCACTGAGGGTTGTCATTTAAATTTTATTGCGGTCGAGAAATCATCGAATTATTGTGGAATGTACCATACCTTCTTACTCTAAATGGAAAGGTGTTGATAATTATTTTACTAGGGTTTGCAACTAACAATATAAGCTCAATCAAAAACAGTTCAAAATATTTTTTATGTTAAATGTTTGGATTCTTCCTAAAACAGAGCCTAAATAATTGCATTTTTTTAATTTCTTTATCTTAAAACTGTTTTAAATATTAAAAAGCCAAGACAAAGAAAATCTTCTTACAAAGAGATGTTAATAAAAGATTTAATTGAATATACATGACTCAAATTATATCTCCGGCGCCAAGAGGACCGTTGAGTATTTCGGATTCGCAACATCAAAAGATGGTTGTTAAACCGCGTACAATACGAATAAAAGAACGGAGCTAGAATTTCAATTAGGTTTCAGATTACCATTTACATTATTTTAATAAGTTGGGTTTAAGTTTCCCCATAATTTATATAGGAACATTGGATCATCTGACGGGGTTGTCACAATGATGTTACAAAGCACATAACAGCAGTTACAAGTAAGATAATCTTTACTAAAGTGTAAGAACAGATGTATATATGTGTGTGTTTAATTCGATGTGGTGGGTCCAGTTACGCCTTACGTTTTACATATTTTATCGTGCCAATGTCAAGATTAAAATATCTCGGCAAAACAAAAATGGCCAAAATATGACACATGGTCTAATATAATATTTACTACGCATGCTCAAACACACTAAGATCTTGTTTAAATATCTGCAAATTATTCAGTTATCTATGATTAAAAAAATTCAATATTTACTTTTTACATAGAATTTAAAGCAATAAACATTTTTAGAAAAAATTAAAAAAGGGAAATTAATTTACAAAAATGCAGCAAAACAAAAATGGAAAAAGTTATCATATATTTAATAAAAAACGGTGTAACCTGTATCATTTTTGACGTTAAAATTTTGGGCGTATTCAGGAGGCGGTTGCCGGGCGCAGTCCTTCAAAGGCGACATATTTTATTTATTTAAGTTATATTTTTCTTAAATAGGCGCTTCACGAAATTACAAAATCATAATTTATAGATTTAACGTTCACTATTTGTTTTATCTCATTATTAGTAAAAATATTAAAGTGAAGTTTTTTAGAAATAATATAATTTTATATGAGCAACCCCTTGGATAAGCGAATGATAACTCGTGACCAAAACTTTTATAAATTATATATAACATTCAAAGCTTCATAAAACTTTTACGAAACAATTCATTTATTACCAGTCATGTGATTTTTTAAACCCTAACATTATTAATTAATCTTATGCCTTATCCTGACACTTTTGGATTCCGCTTTTTTCTAATATATTATGAATTTTATATAAAAATCATGTATGTATAGTTGGATCATTTTTAAAATGAAAATTTGGTGCCCTTTAAAAAGAAAAAAAAACTTAAAAAGTAGCGAAAAGGTTTAATTTTTATTGTCGGTCGCCTTTGCTTTTTATATGGTCTATTATAACAGACACGTGCGGGAAGCGGCACGTTATAAAATTACAAAGGAGCCAAGTTCAAACCAAATATTTTTTGCTACTTTTTATGTTTTTTTCTGTTCAAAGGGCGCCTAATTTTCATTTTAAAAATGATCCAACTATATACAGGGTGACTTACAACTTATCCTTAAACATTAAACAGTACGTTGGCCATAATAACCTACTTCGTTCATATAAAGAAAAATAAATTTAAAAGAATTTTTAAGAACAGCTGTATTTTACAAAATAAATGTGACTTACCTCATGTGGCCATTGAATTCACAATACATGTTATGTTTTATTATATCGTTTATCTATTATATTATAATATAAACATTTATGGTGTTTTTTGTCTGGTTTGTTCAAACAATTCAATGTAATAATTATTTATTGCAAAAGCAAAAAATAATAATATTTGAAATTCCGAGTTACGGTATTTAAAAAATGCCTATGTGACAACTCGAGTTTCCGAAAAATACCATTTTTAAAAATTTTCTTCGGAAAAAAGGACTAACTTACTAAAGTAAAAAAAATTGTGCCAAAACATTAGTTTAAGTATGGAAAACATGTTTCCTAATGGTAAAGAAAATTTTCAAACAAAAATATTTTTATGGAAAAAAATGTCCAAATCTTTGTTTTTATTCAAATGGCTCAAAATTTTACACATAGCCCATAAAATTAAATTCTGAACAACGTGTCCTTATACAATTTTTCGATATTTTGACACATAAGGGGACTTTCGGTCAACCGACCTAACAAAATTCAAATTTACTGCCAAATAACAAGTGACAATCGGGATCGTTCAATTGTTGCTGAAGTTTTAAGTGATGCAGAGTTGATCTGCGAAATCTATTTTTTTTTTCTAAACGTCATTCCATTTGTCGCATACTTTCTGAAATGGCTTATATTTAGTCAATTACTGGTGTTAAGTCTGCATCAGCGAAATACTGTGAGACCACTAACCCGTACTTCCTCTAAATCACAAAATAAAAACTATTCGAGAACAAAACCATAACAATACCATGTGTGTTACCGATAACACCTGCTGAACAAAAGCACAGAAATCATTTTAGGTTCAGTGGTTTACATCTAAGGTATTTTATATACACGCTTTTGTTTTAAACAATAGATACCGACTTTGTCGTCTATCAAGCATGCAGCAAGAAAGGGACCCATTTCCTTTTTAAAAATTAAAAAAACAAGGTTTTTTAAGATTGAATATTTGCTCTTAAAATTAAGTTTCATTGAACCATTTGTCGATGCTTCATGTTAGCTTTGAAAAATGGATTTTTAGGTCAAGAGGTTTCCGGATATTTATTTTTTATTATGCAAATTAATATTAAGTTTTCTTCACTTTTTTATTTTGAATACTATTATGTCCACTTAACTACCTGTTTTTCTCAATAAACGATAAAAAAAGGCACCAAAAATGTTGTTAAGCTAAAATTACAGCAATACGTCTAAATCAGCCTTAAGAGAAGGCCCAAATTTACTTTTAATTAAAAAATACCTTACGTTAAATATTAAAAAAAATAACAAAATACCCTGCCAGAGCTTTAAACCTCTTTATCTTGTGTTTAATATGGGCGAACAGAAATAATTTGTGGTGTTTACACAGACCTCTAAATTTTATTAATTATCTTGGCCACGTTTCTTTATTATGCACCACTGTAAGCCGCTACTGGGATAAAGAAACTCGTAAATTTTAATTACCGCTTCAATCTTAATTAAGTGCACATAAGTAAAAGATAAAACTATACATTACACAGGTTTGTACTTATCCAAAAACATAAATGTTTTTGTACTTATCTATTATGCTGTGAGTTCTTTTATTCGTCAGTGTTGAGATAATCCGTTAGTTTTTTAGAAGTTGCAAGGAAGTTATGCTATAAAAAATAAACTATTTTTAACTTAAGCTTAAGACTTGGTTGAAAATGGTTTTATGTTAGAGTTATCTTCACTGGGCTCTTTCAGATTGCTTATTATGACAAGGAATTTTTCCAGGTGGAAAAATTTTTCAAAATTATTCTTTAGAGACATCAGGTACGAATTTCATTACGTGAGGTCTATAGCAGACCTAATTTTCTTTATTTCACGTAACTAGAACAAGTCCTTTGAGTTTCTCGGAGGGTATCAAATCGTTGCTCTTGACATATCTAAGGCTTTTGAGTGACCAGGTCTGGCATAATACGTTCCATAACAAAGACCGTAGACTCGTAAGAATATCGTTTAATATTATCTTGTTCTTTGACAACGATAAACATAATATATATTGTTTAAAACTATTCCGATATATGCACTTTTAAAATAATTATGCAAGCACGTGGTTTTAAACATATAAATTACGACATAAATAATGATGTATTAATACGTACATTCCACTCCTCTTGGCAAAAAATATTTCCAATTATTTTTTTTTAATAAATACGGTTGTACTAATAAGTTAAAAAGACTTAAGATTGTAATTAGAAAAACCGTTTAAGACCTATTTTATAAACTGAGGATATCCCGCAGTTTAGCTTTTGATTTAAACGATATGCATAGGCACTATAAATAATTAAGTGTAATTGACTTTTATAGCTATACATACATAATATGTATGTAACTAAGGTGAAATAAATTAGTTATACAGGGTGTTTTAAGAGTATATTCATTAAGCTACTGGAAGCACGAAAACGCTTTAAACAGATTTTTGCAAGGTAACCATGTAACATATTTGTGTGCACAGCATAACTAACAGGCGCACGATCTCTCCCTGGCGGTGCCATTAAAATTTTTAAGCACAAAACACAAAAGAAACGATTACAATTCTAATAAAGGAGACATATCATATCTCAGTATAATGGCGGCTGAATCTGCGCCAGAAAAATGACCGTACTTTCCCGCCAATTCATGAAATCGTGCTGCTCTTTGTTAGTTATGCTGTAATACCAGTATGTTGTGGTTACCTAGCAAAAATTTGTTATTTGTGTGAAATAAAGTTGTTTAAACCGTAAACAAATATCACCGCTTTCCGTGATATCAGCGAAGTGAAGCTACGCCAATAAGAAGGTATGTCGTTGGGCGTGGCTCAGAATGCACGTTAAATTGTAGGTCCCGTTTCGATAATATTATTTACAAGTTAGTGGAAGGGGAAGGGAGGTAGTTTAGAAGTAGTTTAGTATTTGATATAACGTCCGTGGTGGCACTACCCTTGTGTGTGTTTCCAGTAAAAATCAATAATATAATATATATATATATATATAATATATATATATAATATATATATATATATATATATATATATATATATATATATATATATATATATTTAATAAAAAACTTTTTATATGGTGTATCTGTTAACTTTTATAATACAAAATATCATGTTTAAAATGATTTTGTTAACTTTTCAAAGTTGCATTTAAAAATTAAATACTATTTTGGGTTAATGTTATGATCAACAATTATTTTACACACTTAAATTGTAAACAATAGTTAATAAACATTTTCTTAGATTAAAATTTAGAGCACTAAATAAGCGGCCGGCGCTTTATAACAAACCTTGACATGTTTTTAAATGGAAATATAATTACTATGTTAATAACTACTTTAATAATATGTTTTTTTAGTAAAGCCTATTAAAAGTTCGGTACCATTTTGTATTTTTATTTAAGATTTATTATGCTTAGGTTTTCGAACATTATAGTATTAACAAAATTGTTAATAGCATGCATGCTTCGCTCTTTTTTACTTAATAATAGTTTTTTAAGTAATACAATCAAAATTAGCTGGTATATCAGCTATTTTTACATTTAAGAACATGGTGTCTTCGGTCAAACTGATAATACGCAGTTTGATAGGATTGCTATACAAAGCTACAATTTAACTGAAATATGTTAACGAATTGGTTGGTAAACCACTGAACTAAATGATTGCAACCTTTGTGGAAAGTATTTCAAAAGATAATAGATAAATCAGTTATTGATTTATTGATTTTTAAACAGATATTTATCAAATATAAAGCTAAAAGCCCATTAGCTTGAAGAAATCAAAAGTGTCAATGCTATTTTAACTAATGAATTCTGATATGTTTTGTAAAAAAAAAAAAATAGAAAATCTAAGCAATACCTAGAACCTAAATAATATGCACAACAAAACAAAAAATGACCTTAGGATTAATAACCTTTGGTTTTATTTATTATATGCGTTCATATTGCAACTAGAACTAACTTTTACATGTTTTATAATTTATTATAACTTGTAACTGTTTCAAAACTATAAATTATTAGCTAAAAGGGATATTTGACAATTTGATTATTGACAATAATTATGTCCGGTAAATACCCAGGTTACCGGTTTTACCAAGACCTAAAGATTATGATTCGTGGGTGAAACCGGCCAAACACAAAAAACATTAAGTTTTAATTTTTCGCATAAACAATACTTTGGATACAAATGCATGATTTTTAAGTTAGGTTAGGTTAGGTTTAAAGTAAGTGGGTATTACACAAATCCACCGCGACCGATCGGTCTATTGTGGCTCACACCCTTTTATATTCCTCCCACCAGGTCCAGACTTCTAATAAATCTGATGATCCCGTTGGGAGAGAGATCTTTCACCTCCCCCGGCAACAAGGTGTCATTGCCGAGCATTGCGAATCTAAGTCGTGCCATTGCTGGGCACGAACACAATATGTGTTCTGCCGATTCATTCCCCTCCATGCACATGCGGCACTCGGCGTCTTCCGCTAGGCCGATTTTGTGCATGTGGTATTTCAATCTGCAGTGTCCCGTTTGCACTAGAGTTTTAAGGTGATTCCCTTGACTGCTCCAGTAGTTTGACGGTACATTGTTGGTTCGGTGGGCTTATAAAGGCCTTCGAGTGTCTGAAACCTGGAAGACCATGCTAGTACCGAAGATTTTCTCTTTGTGTCCAAGCTGATATGAACTGCTTAGCCATTCTATAATATATACCGATGACCGGTTCCGGCCCTGTGAATTTTGTCTCCGCCCCCTTCTGACAAGGAGGTCTGCGGATTCATTACCCTCTAGGCCGGTATGTCCAGGTATCCACAGTAGGGTAACCTTGTTGGTTTGACCCAGTTTGGTCAGCGCATCCTTGCAATTCCAGACGGTTTTTGAATTGCGCCGGCTGGATTCAAGAGCCTTGAGAGCTGCTTGATTGTCGGAGAATCTTTTAACTGTCTTAGGTGTGCAGTGCCGATCAACCAGCGTTCTAGCACACATCTCAATAGCAAATACCTCCGCTTGGATTATGGTTATGAGAGTGCCCAGGCTAAAGTAAAACTCTGCCCTCGGTCTCTGTCCATATATTCCAGCTCCTACACCGTCCTTGGTTTTGGAGCCGTCGGTGTACCAACAGATGTCAGCCTGGAGAAGGTCGGTCATGATATTTAAGTACAAATAATTTTGGAACGATTTTTATTTTCTGAAAATATTAAGTTTTAAAAATTATTTTATTATTAATAATCTTACTAATAAGATAACTATGTACAATTTTATTACCTAACTTGTACTGATTACAAATTACAATAAAAAAATAAGGCAGTAATAAACTTGATTTACAACAATCTAATGTGCGTGCATAAAGAAATTTTAAAAGGTAATAGAGAGAGGATGGAGAAGCGACCAATAAAAAGTTAATTTAATTTTTTCTACCCAGAATAATTAGGAAGCGGAAGTTTTAATTTCTAAGTTTTATTTCCAAACAAAAGGCCACTTTATATTAGTCTTTTTAAGTACATGTGTATCTTTTGTGCCCAGTCATTTTAAAACCTTTTTATTACTTAAATAAATATGAAAATATTATGGTTATGGTAAATAATAGTTCAGGTATTACATAAACATCACGCTGTAGTTAGTTCCACACGAAAAAATAAAAAATATTTTTAGTAGAAGGAAATAATGATTCGGTTTTAATTAAATTTTAATCCAATGAATTACATACATATACCCTAGCCGGCCCTTTAATACTATAAGGCTTTTAAAGCGTGTAAGCTTCCATGTAATTTCCCGGTTCAATGAAGTAATAATATATTAAGGCAATGCGGTGGGGTATGCGGCTTTATTAAGATGTAATTCAAGTTTGCATTTAAAGATATTATAGAAATGTTTATTATGTTATTAGAAACCACAAAGCATTAAGGACATGTTAAGTTTAATAATAAAAAAAAATCACTGCTCTCCTAAGAGTATGTAGTAATATGTTTAGTAGTTAGAAAACAAAACCAGTACCTTTGCTTGGCAAACATTACCCTGCCACAGATAATAATCAAATTTAGGCGTTGAACCAATTTAGGCGAGTATGGTTTACTTCTGTTACGATGACTGATGATAGTTACGGTTGGCAATATTTTCATTTTAAATACAAAAATACAGCTTTTTCAAAAAAACCGCTATATGATTTTTTCAATTATCAAATGTAAATAAAGCCTTAGTTCATGTTTTGAATTCGATAAAAAAAACATTCAGACTCGATTGCTAAAATGAGACCTGTTATCTGTGAAAATTGATATATTTTTTAAAATTTGTATTGGCAAGGATAAGTGAAAAAGTTATTACTACTTTGCATCAGTCATGTCAATTGTTTTCAATATTTTCAAAAACGAAATAATTTAAAAGGCAAAAATTCTTATAAAAACACTATTAATCATTTCCTAAAAAACACGTTAATATGGAATAAAGTAAATTTTATTTTTTTATTTGCTAAAATAAATTATCATAGGTGGCTTAGTCTTAGTACATAGACATATCATCATCATCATCATAAGCCCAATTGCGTCCACTGCTGAACATAAGCCTCTCGTAATCTGTTCCACTCATAGCGGCACTGCGCCTAAATGGTTCAATTTAAGGGTTATCTGATTTTCTCCCTGTCTCCTAACCTCGCTGAGTCCCAAGATATCCCATTTAATATACTCGAGTTCCTCTTCCAGTTCAATCAGTTTTTGTTGTGTCGAGAGTGTCCGAGTGTTGTAAGTGGCGATATGCAAAGTTCTGTGTCCATGGTAGCCTGGTCTTACCCGGTGATTCTTAGCACCCTTTGCTAGTGATCTGGTCTGGTTGCTACCGTAACCAGGGACCACTGAGCTCCGATGGGAACGGTTATACCGAAGTGACTCGGTTGTCAGAGCCTCGTCAGTTGTCTAGCAGGGGATACCGGGTGGATTGAGATCCACCTCTCGTGCAGGTGAGGTTGACATTTGAACGGGTTTCATCCTATTTCTACCATCGTTTCTTATCCTCTCATAGACATATGTGTGAGTGCCTTAAAAACAACTTTTTTAAAATTTCTCCAAATTATGGCATTTTTGATACATTTTTGATAAAAATGTCAATTTTGACATCTAACAGGTGTTATTTTTAGGGAGCAAGTTTGCATGACGTTTGGATGTACAGCGCATCCATAGGATGCGCTGTACATCCTCTTCGTGTATATTTTCCTTTTTTTACAGCATATAAGCTACCCTATGTGACTTTATACTTTTTGCAAGTTGCCGCAGTAAATCTTCTTTTGTATTCCCTCTGATCCCTCGGTTATGATGGATAGAAGGTGGTAAAATTTACCTTACTTCCAACACAAAACCCAGCTTAAATAGCCCTGGATACAATACGTCAAAAAGACATCTTTTAGTCACATGATAATATAAAAAAGACGACTTACCAAATGTGTAACGAACAGAGAGCTTCTTTGGCTAGTTCAAGATTGCATCTTTTGTTTAAAGTTCTATTAAAATTAATTAAAGATACAACTAACAAGATTAAAGGCGCCATAAAATAATAGATTAGAACCAAAAACATGTCATTAAAATTGGTGAAAGTGTAACACGAACATAAATTATAGGGATATATTGCAAAGCTATAATATTTCATGCAAAGTTATTATGACAAAAAAGGTAGCAACTTTAATATTGTACTTTATAATGGTTTAAAACATATATAATATTTTGTAATTTTTTTAAAATTTTTTAATCCATATGACAGTCCACGAAGGCATGTATGAAGTGTAAGTACTGGGTACCGTGAGTGTCAAGGTTTCAGATGTTTAACCCATTTTTCCCAGTTGCGTCAACGTTATTCAAGTACCATCAACGTTTTACAAATACCTATTACCTCTAAACTGCCCCTTCCTCACTAACGAGCTGATTCCAAACTTAACATGAAAATATAAAAAATCTAATCCTAAAAATTAAATGTGAAACTTAGAATGCTACTAAGATGCATAATAACACCTAAAAAATAAAATTACACCCAAATAAAGCAAAAAAATAACTCTAAAAGAAAAAAACAACACAAAAATTTATATCGTGGCGTATGTTGTTCATTGAAACCTTTGATTTGAATTCAACTAGAAGCACAGTGACAAAATAATTTATTAAAAAATATATATATATATATATATATATATATATATATATATATATATATATATATATATATATATATATATATATATATATAATATATATATATATATATATATATATATATTAATATATATAATAATGGTAGAGGTTCTTGACCTTGTTCATAATCAAATATAGAAAATAGTTTTTTGGCCATATGGCTTCTAAATAAAAAATAATAATTACATTCTTGTAGGTATGCTTTTGCTAATTGCATTAAAACTACGAGGTTTTCAAAAGGATGGAAACCCCGGGTGTGCCTAAGACGGCTACATGTTTCACCCTTGTTGGGGATGATCACATCCGCTGTAAGCTCAAGACACGACTGACGAAGGCTCGCCAAGTCTATAAAACAATCCTTTGTAAGGAGATATTTAAATGACTCTGGCCCATCTAACAGACTAATCCCTATGCAACCAGTAAAGCATATTATTAAGAAAAGATGTGAAACAGTAAAACATTAAATAATTTAAAAATAATATTAATATTGTTACTTTTTTTAGTGTTTAACATCTTTTTGTATTAATATTCTTCACTGGTTGCATTGGGTTTAGTCTGTTAGATGGCGGAAGTCATTTAAATGTCTCCTTACTTTTACAAAGGATTGTTTTTAATTGTAAGACTTGGCGAGCCTTCGTCAGTCGTGTCTTGGCTTACAGCGGATGTGATCATCCCCAACAAGGATAAAACATGTAGCCGTCTTAGTCACACCCGAGGTTTCCATCCTTTGGAAACCCCGCAATTTTAATGCAATTAGCAAAAGCATACCTCTAACAACGTAATTATTATTTTTTCAGTTGGGAGCCATATGCCCAAAAACTATTTTTTAGCGTCACACATTTTATTTATTAATAACTTAGCTTATTAACGAAACGTTAAAGTAGTTATAAATAATTTAAAACTTTGTTCACCGTGTAAACTTATCCCCATATCTTGCGTGAATTCCCTATTCTAATATTCATCGTGGGTAGAAAACCGGCTTAATCATAACTGTCAACAATTTAGGTTTTTTAAGAGCCATTACTTAGTAACTTAAATAGATTTTGAACGATAACAATTTCCATAGGTAAATGCTTCTTATCCTACACCTAAAATTATGCTTGCTAAAAACGTATGTAAATAATTATGCACTGCATGCAGCTTGTCTGGTTTTTGATGTAATCGTTTCTTGTAAGTAGGTTGTACAAGATCTATCGATAACTCCATACACCTTCAATTTAAGTAAATAAAGGTAAGGGGCAATTATCATTTTTTGTTAATACTTTTAAAAATAAAATTAATTACAACATTGCCTTAATTATTGCGAGTCTTGTATAATATGTTTAATTATGTTTTTGGTTGCCTAAAGATAAAAAATACAAAGTGTTATTATATTTAGACTTGTATTTTTGAGAACAGGCTAAATGTCATTATTTTCTAAATTATCTTGCATATCTTTATGCATTATTAGCAGAAATATGTTAACAGCTTTTTTGTAGAGAATGACATTTCCTATCGAAGTTAAAAAAATGCAAAATAATTGCAAATAAACGATTTAAAAAAAAAAGCAAAAAAACGCAATTTTTGGTTTTTTTTTTAGACTTTGCTCCACAAGTTTCTTTGAGCCAAGATAGGTATAGATATTAGTGCCATTACTTTATAGCAAAAGACAGCTGACGTTTTATTAAAAATCAACAGAGAATTTTTAAAAAATGTTTCAACTTTTTATCAATTTTTTGTGCTTTTTTTAATTTTAGTAAAGTTCTTTTAATAATACAAAAGAGTTTTATGTGTCAATTCTTAACAATAGTAAACTTGTATTCCTTTTTTTAAATATATTTTTTTGAAATGCAGTGAAGTATAAATTAATTGTTCAATCGCAGTTAAATAATTTATCAATAAATCTTCCGATGATGAATTTTGCAAATAATAAAATTATCTTGACACCATTAGTTGTCACGTTTTTGTGTTGTTCCATTCTATTCTATTTAATAATATTATTAGAAAGTATCGACGAATTGCCTCGCCTTGCGTTTTTTTAGTTGAAACTGCATGATAGTAGATAGAGAGTTTTTTCACCGGATAAACTTTAAAAATCTTCTTTTGTGTAAAATGTTGATCCATGAAGTCTACCGTTACTCTAGACATGTGTTTGGCGCTGTCTTGTTAAAAAATATTTGTTATTTAATCTTCTCAAGATATGGAAGGACATGTACTTCCATTTCTTTCTAAATGCATCAATGAGCCGTTATGTTAACTTTAATAAAGAATAGAAGTTCGCTGCCACCATATCCAATGGCACCTTATACCAATTCATCCACGTGATAAGCATGTATCTTTACATCAAACTGTGGGTTACGTCTTTTAACATGTCGCTTTTTACTGCCTCATCATTAAAGTCTGTTGCGTTGATGCTAAGAAGTCAATGGCTGCACCCAATGGAGATGTTGTATATATATAATAACATATATAATATATATAATATAATATACATCTGATATGTTATTGTTTATCACCATGACAGCGCATAAAGGTTTTAACAAAGCCTAAGAATTAAGTACCGAGGATGCCGGATTTTTTGATGTTAAAGCCATTTCCGTCAATGATGTCTAAGGAACGAAACATGCAATTACTGCGTTTTAATACAGCTTTCAGACAACGCGATAGTGTCACCATCAACGTTCTTCACTCCTCCTCCCTCGTTAATGTCGAATTTTGGCTTACAGTTATATATATATATATATATATATATATATATATATATATATATATATATATATCATATATATATATAATATATACAGGGTGCCACAGATTCGAGTGCATGCATGGGAATCGCGGAAACCGTAAGAGATACAAAGTCGGTTAAATTATGGCAAAGTTGTGTATTTGCGTAACTAACCATGTCCACTTTAGAAAGTTGCAAAATTCCGAGTACTTCTAGAGATATCCGAAAAAAACCGAAATTTTCCGATTTGGTTTTTATTTTTTTCTGACGTTATTTATAGAGATATGAAAAAATAAAAGATCTTCCTCATGGCCACTTTTTAAGCTCTACAAAACAGCGTTGAGAGATTTCCGCACGACGTTTCGTTTTCGTTAAACCATCATCAACTTTATTTTTTCAAATACGCACCTGGGTTTTTTATTTATTTTTTCCCCTTATTATCCTAATTACAAAAATGTATAACACTTAATATTATTAACAAATATGGAACGCCCCTATAGGAAATGATGTGCATTCCTTGTCTAACTCATTGTCTCTTATGAAAAATATGTTTATTTAACAGAAAAATATTAAGTGTTATACATCATTGTAATTGGAATTATAACTGTTTCAAAAAAAATCATAAACAATTAAATAATGTATTAAAAAAAATAAAGTTGATGATGGTTTAAGAAAACAAACTGTACGGAAAATCTCTAACGCTGTTTTGTAGAGCTTAAAAAGTGGCCATAGAAAGTTCTTTTGTTTCTCCATATCTCTTCAAATAACGTCAGAAAAAAAATAAATAAATATAATAAAATATATATATATATATATATATATATATATATATATATATATATATATATATATATATATATATATATATATATATATATATATATATAATATAAAAAAATTTAAAATATAAATTTTTTTTAAAAATTTTAAATTAAAAATAGTTTAAATGTGCAGTTGCATTAATTTATAATACTTTTTTATATTTCTAGAATCCCTCTTTAAATTGAAAAAATGTAATTAGGATCTCTGACAAAATGTTTGACAGTGGCATTTAAACATCAGTGGTATTTAGCGAAACTTGGTAGAAAATATTATAAAATTCGGTAGAAATGCCAGCAAAATTGTTTTTTTTAAGAAGATATTAATTGCATATTTTAACATAGTTTTATTTCCGAACAACTTTTCATTATAACAATTTTCGATATTGGGAAAGTACTTTACTCTTGAGCAAATTCATATTTTTTGACATACCTCGTATAAGAGTGATAAAATCTCATATCTGATAATTGCATTTTAGATTTTAGAATATGCAGAACTTTTTATGAAGAATAACTTTTTTTCGTAAAATTAATAATAAAAAAGTTTCCCACATGTTGCCAACTTAAGTAGACAAACTGTATCATACCATATACTATACTGTATAATATATGTTTATATATTACTAAATATTTTATAAATCTAGTTACCAAATGCAGAGAAAATTTAGCCAATTATATTTCTTCGACATAATAATTAAAGTCAATACAACTTGTTGACATTTAAAGCAACCATAACAATTGAAACATAAAGGATAAAGAATGTAGGTGATTCCTTATTTTCTTATTTTATTGTTTCTTTCCTTTAATGCCACTCTAATATTAAAATACCTTAACATTCGCAGTAGAAGTTATCGTAAAAAATTGTATGTGAATTTACTACTACAATATGAATATTTTTAGAACACTATTATCAATACGTACAAGATTTAATGAGTCATGATTAATATATAAATTTCTTGCATTAATTAGTTTTATAAAAAGCAATAGTATAATGATGTATTTTTAAACCATCAATTAATAATATATCTTAAGTAGAAAGTAGTTTTTGCACAGCTTTAGAGCTTTTAGTGGACTGACTTGGGTAATATATTTCGTTCATAATTTAAATATTAATTTTTATTGTTAATTTAATATTATTTAAATGGGTCCTAAGTAGCTCTCAGACGGTGTTACTAAGCGTGCGAGATCCGCTTTAAAAAAAATTGGGGTTATATACTGAAACAATATCCTTAGAGATAAAAAAGGTACAAACCTTATTATATACAATATATTTTATTAATTTTATTTTTATATGTATAGCAGACAGTAGCTTCTTAATAACTAACTACAGTAACTATTTATGTTAGGCTTGGGACACACAAGCGTTTATTTATCGCACGTGTAAAAGTACGTCGTGACGCGCGTTGCAGCAATAAATAATGGAAAATTTCTCCGGGCACACAATAAACCCGCGTTAAGCGTAGTTCATATGCTTGCGAAATGCGATTGGCGAATTGCGAAACTTGTTCTGATTGGTCGATTTCAAATGTGTCAATTGCAGGAGCCCTCTATTCTTAAGTTTTTTGCGATTCGCAATATTTAAAATCTAGGGGGCGGGAAAATTGACGGATTCTTATTGGTCGGCTTAAAATATGTCAGTTGTCCAAGAGGTTAATGTCACTTTTTGCGTTTCGTAATATTTGAAATGTGAGAAGGGGAAAATTGACTTTGATTTAAGATTTTGCGAATTCCGAAAATTGAAGACCACGAGCATGCGTATTGATATAGATACTCGTTTGATTTTGGCGTTGCTCAAAGATTAAGTTACTACGGTTCAATTCTGGGCCATTTTTTTTTTATAAATTATTTTAAAAATATATATATATATATATATATATATATATATATATATATATATATATATATATATATATAAAATATAATATTATTAAAAAGGTGCTGTAAAATGCAAATTCGGTATGTTTTTATGCTTGGGCGGATTGACGGTGTGTTTTTAAAGTTCTAAAATTAAGAAACTAGGGGGTTTTTTTTTTGATAAAAACATAATCTTATAGGATTAAGCGATCCTTTATTTCATGACAACCTGTCATTCTCTCATATGTTTCAATAGCACATATGCAGTTGTGATTTCAAGTAAAAATAAATAAAAAGTTGAATCAAAATATAATCTTTCTTCTCCAACGTGCTAATTGGTCGAGAAGGACTGCTGACGAATCAGCACGACGAGTGGGATATATACCCTTCTCACCGACCAATGAGCACGTAGAAGCGAGGGAAAGGTTATACTGTAATTCTTCTGTCGCTCTCGCTTGCTGCCAGTAGCAAGGCTTCCTCTATAAGTATATGCTCAAAGGTTAAAATAAGTTGTGATCTTTAATGTAATTTCTTATTTTTATTTTATGTTATTTGCCTGTATAAAGACTTTATGGGAATAAAGTATATTCTATTTTTTTTTGTTGTTTGTTTTAATAACCACTTATAAGATGCAATTTTGAAGGTCAGTAAATGCAATAGCCCTTCTTCACCAGTAAAAATTTTCAACTTGATCCTTATTATTCACTGACGACCAAAGCATTATAAATGTTTATTAAAACAATACACAGAGAAAAACCTAGCATAAGATTACAACATTGTTAAAAAAAAATAATTATAAATAACACAAAAAAGTTTTAAAGAAGGGAAATTAATTAAAACGTCAATACAGAGCGTCAATACTTCCATCTTGCATCTTGCCAACAGTTCCAGCACTAAATCCCTAAAAAATTCGCAGTCGCAGCGCTATAAAATACCAAAAAAAACCGGCGGAAAAATTTTGCGAATTCGTAATTCGTAAATCGCATTTCGCAAGCTTATGAACTACGCTTTAAATCCTAAAATTCTGGAGGCACACTAGCGTTATTTAAATGCGCAGCTTAACCCGTGTGCACTTTTATTTAACATTTGTGTATTCCCAGCCTTAATCGGATTTTTAAATTTAATAATGTAGTGCCAGGATTTGAGGACCGTTCTCTAAGTTCATCAATCTGCGACCTGAGGATGTCCGATATATACGGGTAAGAAAAAAAGCTAAAACTTTTTATTTTACAATAAACCCCCCCCCCCAGGAAAAAAATCAAACTTTCAAAAGTAAATATTTGTTTTTTTCGTAAATTTGATCTGAAAATATCTGCAATTTTCTTGAAATTAAAAGACTCTAAAATATGTGTATAAGAAAATTGTTAAGTGAAAAAAAGTGTTTTCATTATAGCATCAGGTAAATATTTGGTGTGATTCCCATATCTTGCCTCAACAATGCTCACAATTCGCCTTCTTTCAAAGTCACCAAGTTAACGAATATGACCAAGCATTTTGAAACAAACTCTTATTGTTAAGCCACAAATTTATTCGCAAAAACTCGTCAAAAAACCTAAAGATAAGTCTGAAAATGTTTTATTGGATTAAAAATAAATAGACTTGCAAAGTATAGTTCAAATATGATTAGAATTCTGGGTGTTAAACTTTTTTTGTCACGAAGTATAATACCAAAATTTAACATACCCGTTGTACACGGTACAATAACTATTGTGTCTATAAATATAAAATCAATGAACACTTAACATAAACCATAGTTTAATCTTGAAAGGCTTCTTCAAAAGTGACAGATGTTTTCCTATATAATGTGTATATATAGACAGCCGGTTGTATCAGCTGTTCAGTTTTATCGGTTCAATACATCCTTATCCTTAAAATTTTCGCTAATCAAAGGGGAATTTGCTCGTTGTAGTCTGGATTTAATCATAAATATATAGGGAAGATAGGTGCTTCTGCACATGCAGTTCTCAGATATTGTGAGGGAAAGAGATAACGGTATATGGTTTTTCTTTAAGTGTCTCTTTTTAAAATTTTATTTATTTATTTATTTATTCCAACAATAACAAATTTGCAATTACAAAATACTATTCCAACAACAGTAAATACTAAATCTCATTCAAAAATTTGTATAAATGCACCTAGATGCAAGAACATCTGTATGTGCATAAAAAAACCTAAAACCTAAATATTATATATTAAAAAAAATAATATTAAAATTTTTGCTAATAAAATCAGATTTTTTAATTATGATGAAAAAATATATATAACACCCAAGAAAACAAAATAATAATTAACCAATCAAACAAGCCGATATCAACCAAACAACCCTTTAAACGGTTGACAATTTTCATAAATGAAATATTTACACAACCTTTTAATTTTTTTTTATTTATTACAGTCCTAATTATATAGGGCAACATATTAAAAACTTTGGGGCCAATATAATTAACATATTTAATGTTTAGGTTGTTGTGACTAATGGGAAGCTGTACTGAAATTTTCTTTTTTTTTTTAAAATTGTTAGTTATGGTTTATTAGGGATCTGCAATCGTTTATGACTATGCACAAAAGATTGATTCCCAATATATATTGTTCAAATTTTTAAAATAATATCTATGGAGAACAGCTTTGGGGGAAAGGGGATAAAATTTTTTTTTTCTTATAAATCTTTTTTAAAAAACTTTTTTTTGTACAATATTCAATTTATACAAGCTACTGTTATATAGAAATTAAGATAAATTAATAACCATTTAAAATTTTGGCCTTGTGGAAAAAGCTCGGTTTTTTTTGGTAAAATTGATTTTTTGGGGGTTCAAGCAAAATTTGGGGGGAAACCCCCCCCCAATTTCTTGGCTTTAAAAAATTTAAAATTTAAAATTTAAATGGCATCAATAAAATAAACTAAAAGTCTCAACATATAGCTTATCCAGTTACGTAGGTTGGCTATTTAAAACCCTAAACTATTTATTAATTGAAAAATTTTTAAAAAAAGGGTTTTAATTTTAACGGGGCCCAAAGTTTTTTAATTTTTTTTGGGTTTTTTTTATTTTTTTTTTAAAATTTTCAAAATGCCCCTTTAAGGAAAAACCCCCGGGCCCCTTTTGAAAACCCATTTGGGCCCGGGGCCCCCCGGGCGCCCCCCTTTGGGGGAGGACAAATCCCGGGTGGATGGTATCTCTATATAAACTGTTTATTTTGAGACCCGACTAACAAATCTATTGAAAAGCACACATATTTTTGTTATTTTTTAAAATAAAGATTTAGCCTTTTTTGCACTGGTTTCAACGGACTTCATTTTCAAAAAATTTAATTAAGACAAAACAATATACCCATAACTGAAATTAGTACAGTTGTTTTTGTTTTTTGAAGATTTTGCTGTATCTTTTATTGTTTTGTAAGCAGTTTCTTTTTATTTTTTTTATCAAAGTGTAATAAAAACTGAGATGATTATGTTACATGAAATAATACATGTTTTGGTCGACAGAAAAATAAACCTACAGTTAGAGAATGCTAATAACCACAAAGTAAGCCATCTCGCCGAAATTCTTCTCACCATGCAAACAAAGTTTATACCTGCTGGTTATAAATGACTCGGTTTTAAAGGTGTTCGCTTAAACCGCATTGCACGTTTTTTTTCCCGATATTTTCCTGCCCCGCAGTAGCAAGAAATTAAGAGAAAGGGGATATTCCGCCTCAGTTTAATTTAGCTTTAAAGAAGGATATGCTTAGATAGGGTGTAATTTAATAGCATTAATGAAAAGAAAAAAACTTTATTGATTAAAATTTTTTAAAAAAAAGGGGGAAAATACGTATCCCTTTTTAAAGTGCAAACTACATTGGACTATAGGAAAAATAAAGGAAAATTTTAGATAATGGAGGGGTTTTAAATTTTTTAAAAATTTAAATTTTTCCCCCTAGGGGGAAAATAGTAGTGCACTATAGTAACTTAGATTAACACATCACCTGTGCGTCATAAAAAGTAGAAATCTTAAAAGGTAAAGATAAAATAATTGGCAATGGTAAGACCGGATGATTGTGATGATTTTACATAAAAGGAAGACATAAGAAAACCACTACAATAGTGATTCACAAAATGTAAAATTTATGAATAGTAGTAAATCAGTGATTCATTTACGATACGGAAATTAGTATATTTCTAAAAACTATTGTTAAATTCCAATAATATTAGTCAATGTTTCTGTAATCCTTAATAAATATTTTTCCTAAAATACTATTCTGGTATATCCGTAAATATATTTATATCTAAAAAGGTAAATGTGGTTTTTCATTTTATTACAGTTTAAGAAATCAATGATAAAAAATTAGAAAAAAATTTTTGGGTTTTTTCCCCATTTTTGTCCTTATATTTTCTGTCATTATGGGTCGTAAATGGCAGTGAATGAAAAAAAGGGAAACATCCAAAAAAAAATATATATATATATATATATATATATATATATATATATATATATATATATATATATATATATATATATATATATATATATATATATATATATATATATATATATATATATATATATATATATATATATATATATACCTTGCACGATTCCATTAATCGTGTTAGCGCGATGGCTCAAAAGTTATAAGTGCTCTATTTTTCACCCCTACGATCAAATTTGGTTTACCTTTTAGAACGAGTTTGTTATTTTTAGTAGGATCGAAATTTTTATTAAACCTTTACCTATTTGAATTTTCACAGACATTTAAACCTTAGTAGCAAACGAAACAAAAAAGTTATTGCCAAATAAGTTTCCGCCTCCCTTTTATGCCGGTTAAATAAATTACAGTCGTTTATACATATTTATTTGGTAAGCCGATAGGTCCAAATTACAATATCCACTTATTTGTTCGTACAGTACATTCCACAATAATTCGTTGATTTCTCGTTTTACCTGCTACTGTTAGTCGTAAAACTCAATATACTTTGGGTACCCGCATGTAGGTCCGGATTTAAAATTTCCTTTATTTATTATTGTACCTACTTTTTGGTATATTATGTAGATTAAAGGGAAATTGCAGGTGTTGAATATAAAGCAGAGTCTTTTCGTCTTAGTTCATTAGTCGTTTGGAGTTTGTCAAGGTATTTTTGTTTGTGTTATTGAGCATCCAAAATAGCTAACCTAAACTATTGATATTAGTAGATAGTCAGGACCTGTACCCTTTCAAAAGGTGCGGTGCCTACACAATAGATTTTGTCAGGCAACCTATTTATGGCTGGGATTTACCACCACTGAGGGTTGTCATGTAAATTTTATTGCTGTTGAGAAATCAACGAATTATTGTGGAATGTACCATACCTGACAACCTTGTATTTATAACCAGAAAAAGTTAGGCAATCCAACGTTTCCATACTCTTTAGTCTTTATATATTTAAAGGGGCTTTAATTTTTTTAGTAAACAGATGTGTGAAAGTGGTGAAAAAATGTAACTATGGTAACTAATATTTATTATAGCCTTGACCATACTTTTTTAGGCAATCCGTCGGCGATACTTTTATTTACATATTTATTATATTTAATAAAAAAATTCGTATTCGTACTATTTGAAAAGTTTTGGCGACCTGTTTAATTGAGTTTCTTTAAACAAACAAAACCGAAATTCTTCTCACCATGCAAACAAAGTTTATACCTGCTGGTTATACAATGACTCGGTTTTAAAGGTCTTCGCTTAAACCGCATTGCACTGTTTTATTTCCTGATATTTTCCCGGCCTGCAGTAGCAACGAAATTAAGAGATTAAGCCGATATTCCGTCTCAGTTTAATTTAGCGTGCAAAGAAGGATAGGCTTAGATAGGGTGTAATTTAATAGCATTAATGAAAAGTAAAACACTTTATTGATTGGAATTATAAATAAAAGAGAATATATACGTATACCTTGAAATTGCAAACTATATTGGACTATAGGAAGAACTAACGGTAATTTTCGAGATGATGGATGGTTTTAATTGCATTATAAATTAATTTTGCTCGTATGGAAACTAGTAGTGCACTATAGTAACTTAGATTAACACAGCACCTGTGCGTCATAAAAATATGTTTTAAATTATATGTTATATTATAAGAAGGTTATACACAAGAAATTAATTTACTTCTTGCAGTTTAAAATTTATATATATTGGTCTCTCTATAATAAGATAACATCAATAAACTGGTAACATAGTGGGCATTTTTAACAAAAATCGGTTAATTAAAAAAGGTAACAATAAGACAACACTTGATCCAAAATGAAGTCCTTTAAAAATATTTCAAAATCTTTAATAATAATCGGGAAATTTAACGCTCTACAAAAAAGGTCTGAATAAAGATTTACTTAAGGTCAGCCGTTTCGGAGTTATCAAGCCTTAACTACTTAAAAAATATATCCAGAATGCTCTATATTGTTATGGCGGATTTATGAATTATAAAATGGTTTTTGGGTTACTCACTAGACTTGCTAGAAAATACCGCTTCGGTTCAGATCTCTGGGTATAGACTCATGCACTCACAGAGTCGATTGACCCTTCTGAACTTGCAGATTATCTAAAACAACCGTTTTTAAATCAAGAACCTTACCGATGTTTTGGTGTCAAGTCGGTTATTGTTTTTAAGATGCAAAATAAACTTAAAAATGTGTTAAAAATTTACCAATATTTAAAATTAAAATTTTTGATTCTAAGAACGTTTTGTTTATTTATCACGTACTCATTAAAGACGGATTAATTCGTATTTTACCTGTCACAACAAATTAATTATCATTTGACATTTTGTGTCATATGTAAATAAAAAAAGTTCTCAAAATTTTTCAAATATAAATGGTTTTAATTTTAATTATTGTTTAACCTTTAACACATTTTTACGTTTATTTTATATTTTGAAAACGTTGAGTAACTTTTTATTGAAACATTGATAGGTTTTTGATTTCTAAGGGTTTTTTCTGGTTTCGATTTAGGTGATCTGCAAGATCGAAAGGGACAGTTGACTGTAAGTGCACAAGTCTATACACTGGACCTGGACCAAAGCGATTCCTTCTGGCTAGTCTAGCGAGTATCTCCATATTTTATACTAAAAATAATTATATTTTTGTTTTAAACTGTTAATAGTAACATGTCACGCTTGTCAAAAATACTAAAAAAGTTACCAACATTGTCTCGGTTTAAATTTCTGAACATGTTGCAGGTCGTCGGCGACCACTTTGGGTATTATCGCTCTATATATTAATATAAATAATATTTTACCGCAAACTAGTATAAGTACAACGGATTGGGTGTATTTATTTTAAAATTTTACCAAAAATTATATATTGTTATCTCGTCATGTAGGTGGCAGACTTGTCTAGAAGAATTTACATACAATAGCCCTAAAAGGTATTTATGTTTATTATGACTTTTAATATTCGGACGAATATTTGCAATACAATGCATGGCTGTCACGTTTATAAGAGGTTTATTATATGCAGACGCGTCCTTGACACGTTATGTCATTTTATCGGTGATTTGTGAAAGCTCTTTATTATGACTATATTTAGATTGGTCGTTATCTTTTAACAATGGCAAGCAATTACCACGGTGGATTTTTAAAAAATTTGATTCTTGATTTGCAATTAAAATTACCTGTTGTAGTCCAGTAACTGAAGACCTCAAGGACCCAAAGCTGTAAATAAATCTGTACAGTTTTCATTTGTGGCGCAATTTTTAGGTCTTCGCGGGTGCTTTCAAGCGAGAAAAAGTTTATCACGATTCCGACGTGGGCCCTGCGAAATGGCCCCCCAATAAAATGAATTTTCCGCAAATATCTCCCAAAATATAAAATAGAGAATTTTTTTGCAAAAATGAAGATCCCTCGAAATCTAAAAAAAAATCCCCCCTACCTTTGTCCCAAACCAATTTTTTTCGCAAAAACGGCCTGAAAATTTTTAAAATTTTTTTCTCAACAAAGGTAAAAAAAATGAATCAAAAAATTTTTTCCCGAAAAAATTTTTCAATAAATTTAAATTTCTAATTATTTAAAAAAAAAATAAAACCTTTTTTTTTAAAAAAAATTTAAAAAATCAAAATTTGGGCCTTTTTTTAAATATTCATGATAGGTAGGGTTTTCCCTTTTCGATGAACTTTAAATTTAAAAAAAAAATGTACATTATTGCCCGATAATGGAACAATTGCCCCCCCATTTTAAAAAAGCGATAGAGCGCAGCTGAAATGAGGGACTTTTGGGTCCCGTTATCTCGAAAACTATCGATTTAAAAAAATTATTAGGACCATTTTTGTTAGATTACAAGACTATTTTTATTTTTGTCTAAACAAAATTCTCAGTTCGCATATTTTGGCAGATATTGGGGAAACCCTTTTTGGGCCTTGAGGGGCCATTTTAGCCATTTCCCCCCTGTTAATGTTGATAAATTTTTTTCGCTTGAAAGCATCCCGAAGACCTAAAAATTGCCACAAGGAAAACTGTACAGATTTATTTACAGCTTTGTTTCTTTACTTACTGAACTAGTAAAGATATTGATGAAATACAAACGACACAAAATGACGTTTACACAGACGTGGCTCAATTTGCTCTGACTGGTGTTCAACCTATCTGCGATTTCTGTATTTTGTAGTTTTATTTTATTAAAAATAAATACCAATATTTATTATTTTGTAAAAATAAAAAGTGTTTTTATACTCCATAAATCCTATTTCATATAATAAATGCAAAATATTAGTAATTTTTGAATTTAAGATTCCATATTTATATTCGGAATTTTTGCGCGTGGGTATAAAACGAACATACTACAAAAATAATTTTAGTTTGTAGTATTGTTATTCACCTACGTTATTAAGTAAAACCAAAGTTATTATCAATAAATTGGTAGAGATGTAAATATTGGCAACGATTTAAAAATAACACTAAATGCAAGGGACCACATATTTTTTAACGAAATGGCACCCAGTAAACTTCTTTTATTTTATTATTATTATTATTATTGTAATTTTAGTGACATTCTTTTTTAGACAAACCTGTGTCAATGTAAGTAAAACGGAATCTGGATTTTTAAAAATGGTGTCGCTGTTTGGGCTTAACATAAAATTATAATGATATATCAAAAATGAAAATTCATTACTTATAAAAATTTTGTTGGTGCTGTATGGGTGATTCATGAGGAAATGTCAATACTTCAGGTACGTAGTCAGGGTCCAAAAATAAACATAAAAGTCGTTACAAATAATAATATGGGCCCGCAAGACCTTCGTTTTCGAAATACAGGGTGTTAGAGAGATGTTTTGGAGATTTAATTTTTCGAATTTTTAACTAAAATCTATGATAATGTAAATATTGGAGTAAAAAATTGTTGTTGTTTTGCTAAACATAACTTAAGAACGATAATTTTATTGAAAATTAAAATACATATTGTTTAATTATACATTTTGTTTTATTTTTTTTAATTTTGCTATAATAAAATCAGATGCGTCGTATTTTTTTTTAAATCCAAATATCTGGAAAACGGTTGCTCATATTAACTTTTAACAGGTATACCTATTTGACGAAAAGATTTCAAAACAATTATTTAATTTACTTAAAAATGTAATACATGGCCGTACCAAAAAGTTGTGATTGTTCAAAATAATAAAAAGACGTGTAGGTGGCACCCCCTACAAGTAAGAGCCGTACTTAGATTAGGTTCGAATCCGTCATACCAAAAAACCCTCGGATACCAATTTTTAATCCAATATTTACATTATCATAGTATTTCGGAAACGAGGGCCTTGCGGACCCATAATTGTATAGACTTTTGTATTTATTTTGGGCCCCTGACTACGTACCTGAAGTATTGACATTTCCTCATGAATCACCCTGTATAAGAATGATCGAGTAAAAAGGATTTGTTCTTTACGAGGAAAATACAATCTTGACCTGGTACTAAGTACCTACATCTTGTAATTCAGCTTAACGATACTAAATTTAAAGCGGTCTTGAAAAGAAATAGGATGCATTCTTTAAGCGCGAGAGCATATCTTTGCGTGTCAACGATTAAAACTGTAACAGTATTTTATACTGATTTGTGCCCTGATTGACACACTTTCTGTCATTAAAATAACTGTTGAAATCATGCGAATAGATTTTATTCGCCTCTCTTGATTGATGGTAGTACCTTTTTTATTGGAAAAAAACTTTATTATCAGTTGTGTACTAGTTCATCGGATTTTGTGCCCGTGGATACTTTTGATCAGCGTGTTGAGAACTATCACTATGCAAAGTTTGAAAACAATTGGCCAAAACCCAGTCTCTATAGAAATATCCCAGTACCTTAAGGGTGATTTTGGAGGGGTTGGGGGTTTTCGGGTTTTGTGTCCGTGGAGACTTCTGATCAGCGTGTTGAGAAAAATCAGTATGCAAAGTTTGAAAATAATTGGCAGAAACGCATTTTCTATAAAAAAAATTGCGGAGTCTCTTCTTGAAAAGTGCAAGTATCCTACCAAAATTTTTATGACTGGCCTTATTTTAATAAGGGCTATGTAAATCTTAATAGTATTACTGTTTTTTTGTACATGTCATTAGTACATCATGCAACAATGTGAAGTGAATAAATAATATTATAAATTTAACTTTTATAAAATGCTTGCTGGAAATATCACACAATAACAAATAGAAGTAACCAAAAAAAAAGGTTTTCTATACTTTATTAGTTTTTTTTATGGTAGCTATTATTATTTTTCTAGCATATATATATATATATATATATATATATATATATATATATATATATATATATATATATATATATATATATATATATATATATATATAATAAAAAATTTAACAACTATATTTACAATTTACTAACATAACTATAACAACTTTTTTTAACTTTAACATGAGATATTTTTTTAAATAACGAGTCGACCATTGGTAATTTAAAGATTAATTAGGCAAATAATACATAACTAAGCAAGCCAACATGGAGGGGTTTTTCAAATTTTTAGCAAAAATTAATGAATTTTTCACCATTTTTTTAATATTATTTATATAAAGGTAGATTAGATTATTTGAGCGGAGATGGCAAAAATGACCTCCACCACTACAACCTTGCCAGATTTATTGTGGTTTATCCTATCGTTCTTTAGAGTATCTTGCCGGTTTTGGCTTTTCCTCACCAAGCCTAGTAAACCTAAGCCTACATAGTGCTTCGCAGTGGCACCACACATGTACGGCTGTTTCTTCAGCCTTCTGGCAGAACCTACACAGGCTATCCTCCACCAGGCCTATTCTTTTCAGGTGCTTGTTGAGTTTGCAATGTCCTGTTAGTTGACCTACCGTTATCCTTACGACCTTACGATTGTGGCTCAATAGGTAAACTTGGCCGAGGAGGTCTTAAAGAACTGCATTGCCTGTCGTTGTCCTGGTATTTGTACCCACCAGCTTTGAAACTCTCTGGCTACCCAGCTCTTAATAGATGCTTTAAAGAGGCCTGCCGAGATTCCACAGAATGGCTCAGGGCCTATCATTTCCATGGCTGATCCTCTTTTGGCTAGGTCGTCGGCCTCTTCGTTACCGGGGTGGCCCTCGTGGCCTGGTACTCAGGCTACCGTAAGTTGTTGCCAAGCCTACTCTTTCCAGGGCCTGTATACAGTCCCCCACTAGTTTGAAATTAACTTTTGGAGAACTGATGGCCTTCAGGGCCGCGGTAACGGAAACTTAATTTGATCACAATCTATCAGCCAAAAAGCAGTCACCGTCAATAGTTTTTGAATGGCCAGGCAACTGGATTTACGACATTAAACGATTAATCTTAATTTTCTTAGTGTCTTTTTTACTTTTATAATAAAGTATTATATGATTTAAACAAATTAATATAACTTTATACCAACAAAGATCAAGAAGCAATATAGCTATGACCGATAAGATAGATACCATACTATAGTATATACTTTGTATAGATACCTAGGTTAACATTAGCCTATATAAAAATAGATTTTTGGATAGGGGTTACACCCAGGGTTAGAGCTTAAAATAAAAGTTTAAAATGTTTTTCACAACCAAGGGATTTCAAAAAAATTTCCCAAATCAAATCAATTATGTAATAAAATAAAATTCTTGATAGATTCCACAGTCCCCAACATCTTACTTAAAAACTAATTGTTTTACTATGTCATGTCCACATGTCCTTTTTAGGGCATTTGATTAAGCCACATTTGACAGTTTCCAAACTGGAATTAAATTTAAAACAGTCTGTACATGTATGGAAATTTCTGTTTAAAATCAACATGTCCTTGACAATGAACTTTATAATAACACGTTTTATATTATAGCATTTTACGACTTTTACATTAACCTTGCATAACTACAAGTTTTATTGTTTTTTGCCATATTTGCGAAATTACTGCTTTGTGCTTTAAAATTAATTTAAAGATTACTTTACGCTACTTTGTTTAAAATACGGCTTTCCATATTCGATAGATACGTATTTCAAATATAATTTTAAAAACTCTTAGGTGCCACATCTAGGTACTTAAAAATGTAGCATTCTTTTTCTTCTCCTCAAAGCTTGTACTTTTACCTCCGGAGGCTCGCGTTACCAGGTGGGTTAGAAAAAGATGCATTAGGAATTACCTTAAAAGCACATTCGAGGTACTACTCAATAGCAAGGTGAGTTCCTCTCTGGTCCTCAGGAGTTTTTCCGCACCTTCTGCAGTCGTTTTCCCGTAAGAAGTTATATAACTCCCTAAATGTGTGCTTACTTTACGAAGGCCAAGCTAAAAGGATTTTTTCGCGACATACCGTTTTTAGCTACTGGTTGATAGCAGTTTTTTCCCCACCATTCTAACCGTGTTTAACCCGCCTATCCTCGCAAAAACGAAACGGTTTACGTATATCACGCGTGTGTCAACTTACATACTAATCGTTTAATTAATTTAAGTCCAAATGTAAGGTCTTTGGAGAGTTAAAAAATAAGTCTAAAAGATAAGATATAAACCAAATTTTCCATTCAATAAGATATAAGCTGTTTCCAAATCAACTATAACAAGTACATCTTTTCCTCTTTGATTTAAATATAATTGCACTAATTTATCCCTTTGAGAATTAACTAACAAATCAAAAAATCTGCAATCCAAATAGTTGTTAAAACATAACAAGAACCAAAACAATAGAAAAGCCGTGAATCCTCCATTATTCTAATTTGACACTTGACATAACCATTATTAACGCTCCTCCCGACTAGTGGCGATAGCGGTGGATATTGGGTACAAAGTAATGACATAGATACTGACGTCATAACACCTTCCCCTACGTTACCGTTTCTCTCCAAAATAAACCGGTATGTTAACTGTCCTAACAATTTTCAACCCGGTAAACGCGCTGCCTTCAGAGGTCTTTCCTACTCTCCAAACCTCGAAATATTTAGTTTCGTGACGATACTACTTAAAATATAAAAATAATTACCTTAATAATACATTCTATTAAAATAAATGATACTGTTACCGATACGTTGTTTTATTAGATAAATATCAAAACATTTTAAATATACAATAATAATGTATTAAACACATACTGGAAACACTTTTACCATAACCTAACTCGAAGTTAAAAAGCGTCTTTCAAGATCCAATGTGTACCACATGTCAATAAAAGAACTTTATTCAGTTATGTAGTTACGAATTCTTAAACGTACTTCAGAAATGTCCCGTGAGAAAACGCAAAATATTTAGAAGCGTGTATTTGCTTTTTGCGACTTTTACATTTTATTTTTAGATTTTAGTTTATTTACGGTTGTTTCTACAATAAAATACAGCAATATGAAAAAAATTAGAAATTTGATTGTTTTTAATATCACATATTTTGTTTCTAAGTACAATGTTTATAACGTTTAACATATTTCCCAATTCCTTTAAGAATTGTTGTTCAGTTTCGTCTTCATCACTTGCCTTTTTAAATCAAGCAAAAAAATAGTATATTGTTGTATAAGGAGATTATTTTTTCTAAACCTTTACATTTAAAATAATTTATAAATTATTAAGTATATTTTGCATTACATACGCACTTTGCGGCAGAAACAGACTTTTTTCGAAGGTATCAAGTCACTCTTGTAAACAAAGAAATTAGAAACGTGATATTAAAAATGACATTTGTCATAACATTTACGTTGTGTGTCAGATGGGTGGTTCAAGTTTTACTTAAGAAATTTGTAAGTATATAGTCCATTTTTACTTTTTCTTTTTATAAAACATGATATTTTTTTGTTAAATATTTTAATTTAGAATAATTTATACATTAATAAATTTGCATTGCCACGAGGCCATGGCAAAATACTTTTTCGGTGCTCTTTTATTTAACGATAATCTTTTTAGTCGAATATCAACATTTATATTTGTTAGGTTGATTGTCTAAAACCAAAATACACCCTCAAAAAGGTAATTTTTTACTTATCGGGCCCACGGCCGATTTTATTGAAATTAAGTATACAGGGTTTTTTTGGGGCGCTGATCACGAATCTGAAGTCAATATTTGTCAGACACTTCTAGTTTTTAAGTTATAACACCCCACTCGGACCTAACCTCCAAAATGCACAAACTTTCCAAAAATTCCTCCTTCTTGAACCTGGTCACAGCCAAACTGAGTGATTTTATGGTAGAACACCTTTTATTTTACAGGATAAACTCATTTTTCCCATCATTTACTCATTAGTTTTACTGAAAACACATTCAATTTTTTTTATATTCAAAAACAACGAAATTTTCTAGGGATTTTAAGACAGATAAGTTGGTACAACTGAAAGGCGTTATATTTAAAATTTAAATTGTTTTACCAGCATTAAATGTAAAAAAATAAAATATCTTTACTATAGAACTTTAAAAATTCTATAAAAAGCATTTTAATTCAAGTAAAAACATTATTTTAATCTTTTGTAAATGGTGCATTATGATAAGGATGCATGAGGTAGGGGCGCATTTCCCTGAATTTGGATTTGTTGATGATTTATATATTAAATAGGTATCTAATTGACAACATCCTCTTTTTTAAACACAAATAAAATAAATGATATTGATTTAAACTCAATTTTAACACAAATAAAATTTAAAAAGTTGGCGCTTTTCAATTGTTTTCCAAGTTGAACCACGGCTTAAAAATCCCTAGATAGTTTTGTTGACTTTCTAACAGTAAAAATATTTTTCTTTAGGTGGTGTTTTTTAATTAAAATAACGACTAAAGAAACGTTTAAATAAATGTATCCTAATAAATAATAAATGTTTTACTATAAGATTATTCAGTTTGGCTGTGACCAATTTTAGAAAAGTTCGTGCGTTTTTAAGGTTAGGTCCGAGTAGGGTGTTATAACTAGTAGTGTCCGACAAAATTTGACTTCAGATTCGTAATCAGCGCGTCAAAAAACCCCTGTATACTAAATTTCAATAAAATCGGCCGTAGAAAAAAAAATAACCAAAAAAATATATATATGCTTTGGTCCCCCCACTACTCTGCTCTAAAAGCGAAATCGCGCATACAGTGCAATGTTTGGTACCGTTTTACACGAAATCAAAATAGGTACGAAACAAATTAGTGGCCTGTATATTTTTTTTGAGATCGATGTCATCAAAGCTATCGAATATAATGCTTAATCAAAATAAAAACGATGGTCAGTTAAAAACTATTTGTCGGACAGCGTCCGCTTTAAGCCCCTTTGAACAAAATATTATAAACAATTTTCTTCCAGGAGATCAGCTTTTCAACTTTAAATGCGTCCAAGTTATAAATTTTTTTAAAAAATGGTCAGTTTTAGCGATTTTTCTAAACATTCTCTGCGAAAAATGCACTAAAAAGGTTATAAAAAACCATTTTGTTTGTTTCTTTTTTTATTTTTTACGGATGTCCGATTGACGTATCGCGAATAAATCACACTTTAATCAAGATTTTTTACTCTAAAAAAATTTTTTTTTAAGGTTTTTAAAAATAGAAAATAGGGAAAAGGTAACTTTGGTACAAATTTTGGTGTTTTATGTTTTTTATACCGCTTTTTAAAAGATGATATTGGTGGTTTGCTGTCAAATTTAAGGTACCAAACCAGCTTCTATTTTGCTCTGTATAAGGGTTATCAAGCCGCTGTTCAGCGGCCAATTAATACCGATTTGCTAGCTATTTTTACACAAAGGAAAATGTTAAACTTCTATGCTTTACCTTAAACCACATTATAAAAGAAAGAATTTATACCAAAATAAAAAAAATGACTAAAAGTTAAATGCCATTGATTTCACAGAATTATTGTGAATCAAGCTTTAAATGAGGACAGATAACGATAAAATGGATGCAGCTCATTACACAAAGAAATCTCGGCAGAATTTTTTGAGATAAGTACGAAGTAATGATGTTTGTCACGCCTACAAAGTAATAAAATCGTTGTGATAGGTCAGGTTTACTTATCTGATGCATGATTTTCTTACATCTATTTTATTAAGAAGATGCAACTTCCTGTTTATGTGTAGTTGGTGAAGAAAAATTATTTAATATTTATTGACTAGAAGCTAAAATTAGAAAGTATCAGGTAATTTACCTTATTGTTAACATTACTAAATGTAGTACTGAGTGCACTAGTCATAGTTGTGTATTATAAATTTACTTGAAATATTTGTTGATACTTTAA
Source organism: Listronotus oregonensis (assembly GCA_019359885.1). NCBI lineage: Eukaryota > Metazoa > Arthropoda > Insecta > Coleoptera > Curculionidae > Listronotus > Listronotus oregonensis. Next base: position 104,314 of record JAHBCN010000294.1, read on the forward strand.
AATAGTCAAATTAGTATGGTATTTATAATATTCTAATACTAATAGTAACTTCTGGTTTTAGCATCGAATTTTCAGGCCATATTTAAAAAGTAAAGTGTAGTGGACTGACCAAAACTAATCAAAATTAAGTACTCTGAACATTTTTCATTTTTAAATTTTTAAAATGAAATAAAAATGATAATCCTAAAAAAAGTTATCCAACGAGGACTATGTGGCTTTCCCTATATTAAAAAAAAATGTAAAATAGCCGTGGAATCCTTAAAAACGCTTAATGAAAATGATGAATCAAATGAAAACTAGAAAGAAACGACATAAAATTTACAGTTTCTTAATGAGAAATTGTATTTATTGGTTTGTTTTTGAAAATGTCTTATTTTTTTATGCATTCTAATAATAACAATTTCGTATTCATGTTTAGGAGCAACAAAATCAAGAAAAAAAAAGCTAACAATAAATACCTAGAAGACCAACACATTTTTATTATTAGTTTTAATACATACTGGTAAAATTAAAATATGCTTTATAGTCCAGTAAATGAAGGGACAAAGCTGTAAATAAATCTGTACAGTTTTCCCTTGTGGCGTATTCTTAGGTTTTTGGGGATGCTTTCAAGCGATGAAAAGTTTATCAACATTAATAGGTGGGAAAGGGCTGAAAATTGCCCGTCGAGGCCTGAAAAATGGGTTTCCCGCTAATATCTGCCAAAATATGCGAATTGGAGAATTTTTGTTTAGACAAAAAATAAAGATCGCCTTGTAGTCTACAAAAATGGTCCTTATATTTTTTTTCTAAAAATCGATAGTTTTCCAGATAACGGGACCCAAAATTCCCCTCATTCAGCTGCCGCTCTTCCCCTAGAATGCCGCTATCTTCATGAATTCACTTATAAGCGGGCGGACGAATTGTTTCATTACTCAGGCAATAATGTAAATTTTTTAATCATTCAAAGTTCATTGGAAGGGGAATATGAGTTTAAGTCCATTCTGATTTTTCTAAAGTATTAAAAAAAGCGGTAAAAGAATTTTTTTCACAATATTTTAAGAGTATCTCATTAATTTATTGATATTTTTTGAAAAAATAGTTTGTTATTAACATTTCTTTTTTATAATGAGACCTTAGCAAGTGTTCAATGATCCCAGAAAATTTCCTTTACCATCTTTCTTGCGTTTTGATAAAAAATTGATTTGCCCATCTGCATTTTTTAGTAACAAACTACTACTGTTATGGATTTTTCGACGGCTGTTTTTGCGAAAAATATTGGTGTTACGAAAAAAATGGTAAGGACCATTTTTGTAGATTTCGAGGTGATCTTAATTTTTTGTCGGAATAAAAATTTTCTTATTCGCATATTTTGGCAGATATTCGCGAGAAACTCATTTTTGGGACTTTTGGAGGCCATTTTCAGCGGGTTCCATCGTCGAAATTGGTGATAAACTTTTTCTTGCTCGAAAGCATATACGAAGACCTAAGAACTGCACCACAAATGAAAACTGTAAAGATTTATTTACAGCTTTGGGTACCTTTAGGTCTTCAGTTACTGGGCTATTATATTAACCAGCGGAATGAGGGCAGGTAAATAAAATCACTATTGGATGTAAACATAAGTGATTAAACAAAATTCTTTTTCTTTTTATTTAATGTCAACAAGTTTATTTATTAATAGATTAAATTATTTAGTGTCTTCTTTTTTAATTACAAGACCTTGAAAACGCGAGAATCAGTCACGTAACGTAGGAAAAATAGTGGTATTTGGATCCCCTCATCCCTCTATAGTCCTATTGGTCCACCTCTTTTACCATGTTTAATATTAACATTATCAACAAAACAATTCTAATAATTTTGATGTTCTAAAAATTTGCAGACTTTTTTTTAAAAAGAATTTAATTTTTAATTTCTGGTTTCAGGATAAACTACATCTGGTAAATGGTTTATAATTTAAAGATTGAAAAGAAAAAAATAATACTACTGCTCATTCTGAGAATATAAAATATTGTTTAAAGATTGCCCTTGCTCCTGAGCTAAGAAGCTAAGTTATTAGTGTATTTTACTTTTTTTTAATTGATCAACATAACTGTATTCGTATGTATAGTACATAATATATTACAGAATGTTTCAAGTTACCACGAATGACATGCGAAGGAAAACGATATCTTTAAAAAGATTTCGGTAAACCAGTTGACCTTCACAAGTATGATGAGCAAAGAGGGTGCCACCAAAAGGAAGAAAAATTAAGGTGACTCCACATACCTGCACACGTTCGACTGGTTTTAATGTGTTTGAAAATGAGTGGGCGATAAAGTTAATATGAGCCTCTTACGAAATACCATTACATGCAATGTAAGATTGTATTTGGAATTTTATTGTTTTAACTGCCTTAGGACCAAAACTTTATTATTAGGTACATTAAACTATTATAACGAAATAAAGACAGATATGTGTTGGAATTTAAAATATTGTAATAGACGGTTCGGCAAAACTCGCGCAGGAAATTACCAAGTAAAATATTTCTTCTAATTTTAACACTTAAAGTGTCACTTTTCAAAACTTATTGACGTTGTCAAATATCTTAAGATAGGGTTATGCAGAAAAAATAGTTTAAGTTAAGTTAACAAAAATTAAGTATAATAAATTTAAGATATTTGTGTGAAAACATGCAAATCAATTTAAAATTCTTAGGCATGCGTAGAGCAAATTACTGTTACTTGTGTTGTCTGTGATTTTTATTTTATCGGTGCATTCTCTGGCAGCTGTCCAGTAATTTTTTATCCTTTTTTATTACATATAATTATATAAAGAGCGAAGATAAATGACAGAAATGGTGGATACAACCATGAAAAATGAAAATAAAAACACGACTTTTGCAGATTTGTCATTGTCACAAACTTCTTAAATAAATATTTGAATAAAATATATATAATTTTGTTATATTTTTATATAATGCATAGGAAAAACGAGTTTCTGTTAGCCTATTTTATGATGTTATTGAGTGGGAGTTTAATTATTTTAAAAGGAACGTTTATTTTATTTTATGTGTCAAAATTAAAAATCGACGCAGAAATCGGCGCACAAGGTTAAAAAATTATTAATAAGTTAAGAAAGATAAAAGTTGGTTATCTTCTTAACTTAACTTAATTTTTTATTGGGGTGTATAATTGAAAACATGTGATCACATAATATTTATCGTTTCTTGTGTTACTTTAACTTATTTTAAATTAACTTAATTTTTTCTGCATAATCCTAACTTCAGTTTTCACAACTAGTTAAGAAAAGTGAAATTTTTCGAAACTGGTGATGAAAAGTAAGATATTTGACAACGTCAATGAGTTTTGAAAAGTGTCACTTTAAATTTCAAAATTAGAAAAAAAAATTAGAAAAAAAATATCATATTTAAAGTTAAAAAAAATATTGTATGGAAAGCGTTGGGAGACACTATTCTCCATAACTCACATTCTTTTCGCGGGCAAAGCGAGTTTCGCAAAAATCCGCTCGTTACGAAAGATAGTGCTTTTCCCAACTGGTTGCACAAATAACTATTTCAAAATCATAAAAATTTTCCAACAGTAATTTTTTGACTTTTTAAGTAAATTTCAAATAATGTTTTACTAAGTAGCAAAAACATTTAGTAGTTCTCGTGGATCTCCTCAATTTTTGACGAAAACACATCGGCGCCGAACTCTCTTTCCTTTAACTCTAATCATCCGAATTTTAAAGTTTCATTTTATTAAACTGCCTTTACTTGACCTAAGATACCCACGGTAAGTTAGCATTTAGGCTTCAAATCTTACTGGACCATCATAGGATTTAAAAAAAGCAAGCCACTTAATACTTTTTTAAAAGCGTGTATAAAAATATGTATAGCAAACTGAAGACTGAAAATCTCTTGGTCATAATGTTTATTTATATCGTCACGATTTCTAAGGAATAATTTTTACAAAAATAAGTCACATCTATAAAAACTTTAAGCTACTTATTTGTTAACCCAAAATACTACAGTTTGTCTTACCTATCTACGAAACCGTTTAAAATAAGTAGTTTCCAATGGATTATTGTAGAAACTCACCTGGAAAGAAAAAAAAATGCATTAAAAAATTACTGTTTGTTGATTCAAATAAAATCAAAATACCTGACATCCAGTTTACTAAATACACGGTATACCTAGCTGTATGTAGAGCATAAGCCTAAGCCATATGGGAATATTTGGCTTGTGAAATAGTTTTCGGAGAATACAATTATCATTTTTAGGTGCTTACCTCTTATCATACAATAGTTTACTTAACTTCATCAAGTTATTAAATAAAAACAAATAAAAATATATTATACTGTTTTTAGGGTACTCACTTAAGCTATATGTCAACTATAATGTTTGTTCAGTTTAAAAAATAAAAAAAAATTCCAATGAGATTACCGAATATACTGTCGGTTTAAATTTAAAACCCAACCTTATAAAATTTCATACTTTTTAAGCTAGAGAGCGCCAACGGATAAATAAAAGAGATACACACAAAAGACCAAAAGCAATAAAAAATCATGTTTTTTTTGTTATCTACAAACGCTAAATCTTTAATACCTCACACATGCGATAAAACTGATAAAAGGAAAAAGAAATTATAGTTAAACCTTCCCTTACCTCCTGTAAAAGCGTTGCATTTTAATTATGTATTGTCTGAATTTCTCAAAAAAAAAACAAAAAACAATAATCCTTTTTCAGTTCAAAAACTTAAGACTTGCAGGTAGTGTCCGACCAAAGCCAATTGTTAGGTTTGTTACAACCTTTGGCCGAAGCCGAAGATTTAATAAACTCAGGAATCTTAGTTCAAAACCAACAAAAAACTTAACATTTTAAAATTACCAATGAAAATTCTATTTTACCTGCAAGAAGAAATAACTAATAAATCTAGAGATCTTAAGCAGAATGGCTACAATGAGGGACTAATTAAGGAAACAATCGACAAATATCAAAATAAGACAAAAAAACTCTATGGGGTATGCGGGCTGGCCCTGTCCAGCCCTATTGACTCCTATGAACTTGCAGATCGCATCGATCAAAAAGACTTTACAAACACCAAAGTCGGCGGTTGCCGAACACACATGGTCAAAACAATACTGCATAAAATGGTCGGAAGCAAGAATAATTATTCATAAAGAAACCCACTGGAAGAATAGATAATTTAAAGAAGCTGTAATAATTCTAAACAACCAAAATACATTTAGCAAGACTAGTATCGACATTCCAAGTATTTGGCAGCCGTTGCTGAACCGTAATAAATCGGTCAAGCTTCGATAAATAACGGATAATTTATAAGTCGTAATATTTAAAATAGTTTTTAGTTATCACTTGAAAAGTGTTGGAGATACATAACAACCCGAAACGTTGTGTTCAATCAATTAACAAATTAAAAAAATCAAAGTCCAAGATTTTAATGTTGTTGCTGTGACGCAAAATAATCTGAACTTTTAACATGAACGCGAAACATCTGAGGCAACATGTTTCTCGATATAAGTTGCTAAATTCAACATTGATTTTGCGAAGTTGTTGAGTTTTAAGATGGTCTGTACATACCTTACTTCCACAAAAAACTAATTCGGTCTAAAGAGATATCTGTAAACTCTCCTATTATATATGTTCATTTGTTCACCAATGTTGTACTTCCAAAGTAGTCAAAACTTCTCTATAAGCTATTTTAGTCCTGTTGTTATCCGTCTTAAGTCATATCTAAACCCATTTATCTTCTAGCGTACAATGGCTTTTAGTTGTCAATCATTGCGCTGCCTATTTTCAGTGCTTTCATTTGCATAAAATCGTTTGCTGTTTACCAGTACCAAACATAATTCAATTACATTATTGGTTAGACCAATAAGGAATAAGAAAAAGTGGTTTATGTCAATATGGATTTATATCTATAGACATAAAACTGAACTAAATCTGTCAGTGTGTAAAATGCAGATTGCAGATATGGAAGTTGTAAGTCATTAGTTTGTTAATGGAAAAACAGAATTATAAACGGGTTGATAAAAGGTCTCTTTTAATTAACTCATTAATATTTTGTTGAGCAATAGGCGACCTAACATGTTTTTTTAACTTAAAAGGTAGGCATAATCCTTTTTTTGTAACAGTGAAAAAACACGTTTAGGGTTTATTTAGATTTTATATTTTTTAAATATTATAGAGTAGAACAAATAATGATATAACCTTTAACGAAATCAATATAGAGCAAGTTATAGTTTCACATTGTTATCGGACTGTTAATTGGTGATTAACAGCAAATACTATAGTTTATAAAAAAACACTAAATTCTGAAAAAAAGGTTCGTGTTTTGTCTTGACTTTAACTTATTTAGTATTTACCCGGGATGGTTGGAAATTTACTATTTACTGATATTTAATGACTTGCACATCTTAGTGCGCTTCAATTTAGATATACAGGGTGTCCCAGAATATGTGAGAAATCTCTCGGAATCTAATAAAAACCCAAAATTTTTTTGACAAGTTCCCATAAACTTTTTTCCTACGAGCCTTGCCTACGGAGATACAGGTACATGTCCGGACGACCCTGGAAATCGTTTTTCTTTAATAACTTTTAAAATACTAGACCTCATTTATTTATTTTTTAATATAATGGTTACCAGATAAATCTTCTTAAAATTAACCTATTAAATAATATTTGGCTTATTTAGTTTGCCAGGGACGGACTAGCTTCTGACACAATAATAGCATTTTTTAACACCCTGTATAACAATATTATTTTTGGATAGCTTTAACCTTGAACTAAAAAAAGTACTTTTGATTGACATCGATAAAATCAACTGTTTACGAGAAATAAAATATGTTTGGTATTTTTTTTACATTATACAGGGTTTTTTCTAATTGTACGTCAATATTTAAGGAGGTAATTTTTGGGTCCACTTTAAGAAGAAAACTTTATATGAACGTATGTCCTAAACGTCTTAACTTTTGAGATACAGGGTGGTAAAATTTTAAAAAATAAATCATTTATTATTAATATCTGTAATACCTCTTTAGATATTTTAGTGAAATTGGGCATACATGTACTATATATCAAGAAGTATTTTTTAGTGTACCACATTTTTTTTATTTGCCAAAATAGGCAGGTTAAATTCTGTACGAAAGCCACTGGTGGAAATTTAAAAAAAAAGTGGTACACTAAAAAATGCTTCCTGATACATAGTACATTTATGCCAAATCGATTAAAATATCTAAAGTGGTATTACATATATTAATAATAACTAATTTATTTTTAAAAATTTTATCACCCTGTACCTCAAAAGTTAAGACGTTTAGAACATACGTTTATATGAAGTTTTCTTCTTAAAATGGACCCAAAAATTGCTTCCCTAAATATTGACGTACAATTAGAAAACGCCCTGTATAATGTAAAAAAAATTACCAACCATTATATTTTATTTCTCGTAAACAGTTGATTTTATCAATGAAAATCAAAGTATCTTTTTTTAGTTTAAGGTTAAAGCTATCCAAAAATAATATTGTTGAGCCTTTATCATACATGTTGTGTAAAAAAATTGCTATTATTGTGTCAGAGCTAGTCCGTCCCTAGCAAACTAAATAAGCCAAATATGATTTAATGTGTCATTTTAAGAAGACTTATTTATTAACTATCATATTAAAAAAATATTATATTACGCCTAGTATTTTAAAACTTATTTAAACAAAAACGATTTCCAGGGCTGTCCGTTATGTACCTGTATCTCCGTAGGGGAGGGACATAGGAAAAAGTTTATGGGAACTTGTCATAATATTTTTAGGTTTTCTATTACATTACGAGAGATTGCCCAAATATTCTGGGACACTCTGTATTAAAAAATATGAGTCACTATAACACATAGTTTTTTAAAGCCTGCAATATCTGTTTAACACGTACTTTAAATACAAAATTCGCTATTACCCACCCCTGTTCGTTGTTCAATGCAACCTGCATACACAAAGATTCACAGTTAATTTAGTGTAAGAGAAGGGGTTCGAAGTTAATTGCACCTTGCCACTGCCGCAATAGAGTTTCTCTTAGAGCTATTGTAGCCTTTGCAGGACGTTTTAATGGAAGCCGCATTCTAACCATTTAATAATTTAGTTCCCTGCTTTATTGCTAGTAATGATGGGTCTTTTTGTTAACACTTGGCAACCTTTTTATCTTGGATATTTTTATTACTACAGTGTGTATTTAATGTGCAAGACAAAAGGAGGATATTAGATACAAATCATAAAACGTAATGAAATGATCTTATAATTACGTTAAAATTTATAATGGTGAAGATAATTCACAAAATCATTATTAACGATAATCTAAGTACATTTTTTTTATTGGTTAAAATTAAATTAAAGACATCTACAATATAAAGTAACTGTGTCAAGTTTTGGCGAGACCCGCATTTGGAGGCATACCTTTAAATTGAAAAAAATATCTCAAAACACCGCTTTCTGTAAGATCAGCGAAGTTAAGCGATGCCGTATTGGATGGGTGACCGCCAGTGAACACCGTGTTCGTTGACATTAATGGGGGTAGTTCAGAGGACGTAGTTATTGGTATAACATCCGTGGTGACACTACCACGTTGTCTAAAAGGTGCCGTGAAATGCTTGTTTTCACAGTGTCTGCAGGCCACTTTTTTTATTGATGTTTCTATACAGGGTAATTCATGAGGAAATGTCAATACTTCAGGTACGTAGTCAGGATCCACAAATAAACATAAAAGCCTATACAAATATGGGTCCGAAAGGCCTTCGTTTTCGAAATACAGGGTGTTAAAAAATTGTATTTAATTTTTTTATTTTTAATTAAAATCTATGATAATGTAAATATTGGGGTAAAAATTGGTAACCGGGGGTTTTTTGGTATGACGGATTCAAATCTAATCTTATTACGGCTCTTACTTGTAGGGGGAGCCACCTACACGTCATTTTACTATTTTGAACAATCACAAATTTTTGGTACGGCTCTGTTTTACATTTTTAAGTAAATTAAATAATTGTTTTGTCATTTTTACGTCCAAAAGGTATACTTGTTAAAAGTTGATATGAGGAACCGTTTTCGAGATATTTGGATTTAAAAAAAATACGACGCATCTGATTTAATTATAGCAAAATTTAAAAAAAATAAAACAAAATGTATAATTAAACAATATGTATTTAATTTTCAATGAATTATTGTTCTTAAATTATGTTCGGCAAAACATAAGCTAGGTTTTATAATTTTTAAAAATTCCACCATTTACTTCTAAGCACATGTCAGCTCTGTGGTGAACACCCTGTATCTCGGAAACGAAGGCTTTGCGGACCCATATTTGTATAGACTTTTATGTTTATTTTTGGACCCTGACTAGGTACCTGAAGTATTATCATTTCCCCATGAATCACCCTGTATAAGTAGGAAATTTAAATTTAGTTGCATTCTTTTTGTTAGTATCGGGATAAATTTTAGATAGAGGTTTTTTGTTTTAATATGTTATAAATTAATGCACTTTTATAGTCGTTGTTAACAGCTATTTGTTTAAGTTAAGTTCTTCATTCATAAGAAAAGGAAGACATTTTTGAGCGATAAATTTTAAAGAACAGGAACAGTTTATATAAAAATGAAAAAAAACTTAAGCTTCGCATATAATAAATCCAAAAAATAAATAAATAAATAAATATTTTATTTGGATAATGAAGGTAGAAAAAGTCCCTTTTGGAATCCTTAAAAATCAATAAAATTTAAAACACATTATACTCGTATTCTGAACGATTAACTAGATGTTAACTTATTCCTGGTTAATAACTAATTGTTAAAACATACCTTTAGATTAAATAAGAATCTCAAATATCCTTTGTTGATTGATGACCATTGTTAGATACTACATGGAAAAATGTAAACCTTTTTAACGTGCGTATTAATTTAAATTACTATTTTAAAAAAGCTGTAGTATCAGCGAAACACATGTCAAAATCCACTAATATTATTCAGTAATTACATTGATTGAGTTTCATTAAGTAAGGATCAAATCAATTAAATCTAGATCTAAATCAGTAAAACTTTAAAAATAAAAATAGTCTATTTTATATTTTTAGTTTTAGTGCAAAATATTTTTTAGCTTACTTTGTTGTTTGTTTCAAAAGTTTTCGTCAAAGTTTAATAATTTACTGATTTAGATTTTTAACAAACTTATAAAACTTCCCAGATCGTGCCACGAGATATCACATTTCAAATTTCTTCGTACGTCATTTCAACCCCCTATCATGAAAACTTTAATGTTAAATAAGGTTACCGAGTTTCGCCCTCATGCATAAATAAAAGCAAGTTTACACAAACCCAAACTTTGCAAAAGGGGAGGAAAATTCGAAGCGTTTATGTTGCAAACACCTGCAGGCGTGTTTCTTAGCAACCCGAAAAGGAGACAGCTTTAAACTGAATAGATTGTCTTTAATATGGCAAACTTTCTTAAATAAACTTTTAAATTGAATAAAAAACGGAAAAATCGTTTTACGTTTATGTCAAACGAATTTTGTCATTTGCCAAAGAACTTTCGTATAATATGACATGATAAAAAGCGTGCTGATATATTATATTTTGTTGAAATCAATTTAAAAAAAACATACCAAACAATTCCGTTTAGTAAAATACTGGTTTGCTTAAGAAAACATAAAGTTGAAATTCACTTTACGGGGGGAGGGAGGGTGTAAGGCTTTACACTTTCAAAAAAATCGATTTTCTTTGTTGTCTATTCTTATTGTACATTTTAAAAATACAATCACAAAATTTTAAGTCGATTTGAGCAAAACTCTTGAAGTTATTGTCTAGTTAGTCTCCTCTCTTTCAACACTATAGCTGTGACAGCTATAGTGTTAAAGTTAAAATGTTAATTCTAAACGCGTTTTTTTCAAAACTACATTACCGATTCATTTCAAACTCATTACAAATTTTTTACATATAAAATACCTCCGCCCAACGTTTAGTTTATTTTTTTTACATTAAGGGTGTTTCCCACAGACAAAATTGTGGAAATTTTCGTGGAAAATAGCTGTTTACACCTTAGATGATCACCAAAAATTTTTAAATGAAAAAATAATAATTAAAGAACCTTGGGGGGAGGATTTGATGATACTCTGACTAAATTTTAATGGTTTTTAATTTCAGATAATTTCCGACCGAGATATAGTGAACACCGCAAATGGTTTTTTTTTCTAAGACGTTCTGGGACAAGCTCTGTCACCGGCTCGTTTTTCAATATTTCCAAATAAAAAAAATTAAAAAAATATTGTTAAAAGTATACTGAATAGGTACAAAACGCTTAGATAAATTTGCTCAACCATACTTTAAAAAAAATCGCAAAAAAGTGTTTTTTTACGTTAAAACCCTTACCTTCCCCCTTTACATTTTGTTTTATCTTTATATCAGGCCACGAAGGCTTGTATGAAGCCTAAGTACTAAATACCGTGACTGCCGGTGTGACAGATGGTTAAAACATTTTCCTCAGGTCCGTCAACGTTGTGTAAGTACCGAAACATGCAGATATTGCTTTTTATAGCACGTTTTAGTCAACGCGGACTCAATACTACCACGGACTTCATACAGAAACTATTAACTCTGAACTACCAACCATTATTGCTAGCAGTAGGTCCTGTTATCTAGACATGGACGTAAAACACTAACGTGAAACTCGAATAATTACACAAAACAGCACTCAGTCTTTGCGTATGTGATCCATCCAACTACTAACCGCGCCCAATGTTGCTTCACTTCGCGCTGAACTGAAACGGTTTTTCAACGGCAATGGCACCATGTAAAAAATATATTTTTTCCTTATATTTTTTTAAATATTGACAAAAAAACTAAACCAAATTTTGACATGTTCTTTTAATGAAAATGATTAGTGAAACCACCCCCTCCCCAATATATTTAATTTGATTGAAAAAACTTTTTAAACGGAAAAAATATTTTATAACGTAATTTAAATAATACGGTAAACTAGGCGCGCTTCTACCATCTTCTAATATTCTAACTTTACGGAACATTTAACATCTCACAAGAATTAAACCAGCTAAACTTTCAATTTTCATTATATTATAAGCCCCACTCAATTTCAAATTCCATTAATCATCGCAAACTTAACCCGGAAAATACACAAATCCACCCCAAAACCAGTAAATCATAAAACAGGATGCCTATTCAAGTTTCAAGCAAGCGGTCAAAATTAACCCTCATTCTTTATCATTTGGGAACATTTAACATTAAAAATTAAATATAAATATTAATTTTATTATATTATAATATAATATATATATTATTGAACGGACAACAAAATTGAAAGAAAATAGTTACAAGACATTATTTAAATTTATTTACCTACAAATACAGGCTGGTTTTAGGTTCTTATTACTTAATTTTAATATGTTTACACCGCTAGACTAGGAAAAAAAACATTTGAATATATGAATAATATATATATATATATATATATATATATATATATATATAATATATATATATATATATATATATATATATATATATATATATATATATATATATTTCTAAAATATTTTAAGTAATTGCTCAAAAAGAATTATTTCATATTTAGGCCAAAAAAATATCTAACATGTTTATATTATAATTATTATAAAACAATTAAGAGTAAAAAAGTTATTCCATTTTTGAAATGGAAAAATGACTGACCCACCGTGTACCAACTTAAAATTAATAGACATACTTTGACTTAAACCCATATCTTTTTAATTTGGAAAGTTTTTCAAAATATAAGATTTACCAGCCTAAAGTAAAATAGCTAAAGGTATTTTATTTTATTTTTTTTTTTGGTACAGATTTTTCTAAATCTGGCCATCTTGTGAATTTTTGCCGTAGAATACCGAAGAACAATAAAACAATAATTTAAATTAATACAATAAAGATACCACAAAAAAAATAAACATTTTTTTTAATTGTTCGCTTTTGAAAGCGTTCTATTTGTTTCGATACGTTTCAATAAAACTAATTTCGTACCCATTTTTAGCAACAACAAAATTAATTTAATTCATATAAAAAATGTGCAATATTTAAATTAGAAAATGGAAAAAGCTAACAAATTTTTATTTATAATATTGAAGAAAAAAAATTTAGTGGTATATCAGTACTGTCATGTGGAATAAAAAATAAGCATTGACATTATACAGTATCAAATGTTTTTTAACAATTTTTTTTATATAATCATAGCCATGACGATCATTTTTTAGGCCACCCATTGTCAATACATTTGTTTACATACTAAATTCGATAAAAAATTGTTTTTATCCGGTTGGCAGATGTGTGGCGGTCGCCTTCAATTTGGATCCCATACTAAATATACATATAAGATGTCTCATTAACAGAATGTCAATTTTACTTCTAATCCCAGAAGTTTTAATTTAAATAATTTTTTCGGTGTTTAGGATTCTACAGGAAATAATACGCAAGATCGCTATTTCATTTTTTCTTAATACAAGGAAAGCCACAAAAATTGCCTCAGTCCTCGTTGAATGATCATGTACGTGAAATAAATTGCTATCCATGCTTATGCTTTAAGTTGCAAGAAAAACTTCTCGCGTTTTGATATTTGTCAGGACACAATGTCCCAATTTCTCCTGTTCCAAAGTTTTGAATTACACTGTAAAGTTGTACTATTTTTTTGTAATATATTATGATGAAAATAATATGTGAATAATAAAATTTTTATTATGAATTTATTAAAAGCTTTAAAATCGATCTGCGGCGCGGCGCCGTCTTTGTTACGCCGGATTGTGCCAAATACGCAAAAAGTCCTAGCTAAACAAACATCCAATTCTAGTCCATAAGCATATACATATGTTAAGTTAATATATTTTTTCCACTATTGTTATATGTCCTTTTTTTTGTAATTCTAAAGATGCGAAAAGAATATGTACGCTAATTTAAATACAATAAATTACAACAATAATCCAGTAAGTTTCTGCCAATTATCAAAAACTTAGTTTTCCTATAAACATAGAGATGAAGTGTCCGAAGATCCCTAAAGAAAATACAAAGTAGATTTTTTTTCTTTACAATTGATCAAGCCATTAATTCTCTAGATATTTGTTTTAAACCTCCAAGTCACCATAGTAGATATTTTGACCTTCTTTATGACATCTACAATTTAAAAAATATGCCAAAAGAGAATTTAATATCCTATTGTAAAGAGTAGTTAAAAATTTTACAGAGTTGAAAGTTCGCAAAAAAGTTTTTTGTTAATTATTTTTAAGTTGTTAATTTGCTTTGTAGCTAATGTTTTTTGTTTTTAAAATAAAAAGCATTGTTTTCAATTTTTGTGAATTTTGTATTTGAAATCTTATCTAATTTTTAACTTAATTCAATACCCCGTTTCATTTTATCTCCAAATCAATTTCTGGGGCGAAAATTCTTATTTTTGCCCAGGATGGCCGAAAGGCTAGAACGGGCCCTGTGCATGTATATGAATTAAATAATCCATACATGCTTATCGCGAAAACAGTAAACAAGAGAATAAAGAAAATGGAAAATTATTAAACATTTCTTAATATGGTAAATGCATGCGTGATTCAGATATAATCAAAACGATGTATGATGCGTATTCAATGTGGGTATACTATTATTAATATTTAATAGCTATTAATTATACTATCGACCAGATGTGCGTTTTAATGTTAAGTAAAAATTATTTTCCAATGCATGCGTGGGTTTTTATTATGATTTATATATGTACAATTTTTATTTATGTTTTTCACTTACACGTGTCATGTTAATGTGTTTTATTAATTAAATCATCTTCGTCACAATTAATTATTATTTTGTATCTGGATACGTCATATTTAATTAACGTTTTACCCTTTTCATTTGGTTAAAATATGCGAAAATAATTGGAGATACGTCATGAGAGAAAGCCAGTTAAAACGTTTTAAGAATTAAATTAAAATAAAATAAAACAAAATTATTTAATGTAAAGTTTAAAAAAATGTAGCGAATAATAAAAAAAACATTGAATAACAAATAAATATTTTATAAAACTGGGGATTTTAATATTTTTTGTCGATTTTAAATGTTAGTATTTATGCTACAGATTTCGGTAAATAAAATCGTACCAGTATTAAAGCAAATTTTTGCTAACTAACCATGTAACATATTTACTTGTGCACAGCATAACTAACAGGCAGTACGATCTCTCCCTGACGGCGCTTTTGATATTTTTAAGCATAAAACACGAAAGAAACGATTACAATTCAAATAAAGCCGACGGATTATATCTCAGCAAAACGTTGGCTGAACTTCCGCAAGAAAAATGACCGTACTTTCCCGTCAATTCATAAAAGGGTGCTACTTTATGTTAGTTATGCTGTGATACCGGCATGTTGTGGTTACCTAGAAAAAAATTGGTATTAGTTTATCAGTCACACATTTTCTGCTGCATAAGATAATTTTTTATTCTTGCCGGTGGCGTTCATGCAAAGATTTGAATTGAATCATTTCAAAGAGAAAAGTAATACCACAATGTTTTTTTTAATAAAAATTATTTTTTAATTCCTCATTTCTTTCTGAGCATATCTAGTTTTTTTTTTTTTGTTTGGTGTACAGGGTCTTTAATTATATTGCCGTGGCAGCTGGAGCCTTTATTTTTGAAGATAGAAAAAATATTTTTATATAAAAATTGAATGTTTTTTTCCATATTATCGCTTTAAAAAAATGAAAAAAGTATATTCAACTTCAACTTTTTTACATCCTGTATATTATGGGCTACGACAAAAGATCTTTTTTTTTCTGATTTTTAAATATATATACATTGATGACATTTGAGTAAACCATTTTTGAGATATTTGAGCTTAAATTATAAATAAATTAAAAACAAATTATATTAGTATCAAGAAAGCCATGGAAACAATAAAATTGTAATGTGACTGAATTTGATGAGGGTTTTCTCTGGACCGATAATGTTTATTCTTGAGATTAAACATTCCTACTATAGGAAGAAAAACTCGTCGGAAAAAGAATTTTATTAAAAAATCTGGATCCACCTGCATAAGCCCAGCTTTTTCCAATACGTACTCAGGTCGGTCCTGCATATTATGTTCAGAAAGATTCTGGACGGACATAAATCTATAAGGATTAAATTTTTAAAGTTGAATAAATTTTATAATCTGTTTTATTAAGTTCAGATGAATCATCTAATATTGATATTTCAGGATTTTCTAAAATTATTTAAAGTAGTTAGTGCTAGTCCAATAGAAAAAGTATAATAATTATCCTGAAAAAAACGAGGATAGCCAAATTTTTATTTTCCATTCGTGCTACAGCCCTTTTCTTTATTTTTAAGCTTTTCCTTTCACTTAACTTTCTAACTATGTATTTAATAGTGTAGTGTCTATAGATGGTACCCGTTGTAAAGATTATAATAAGTGATATTCCCTTTATACTGTCGTCACATTATTATTGTTGCCATTAACAAGACGGACAATATGTTATTTCTAAAATAGGAGAACTGGGCATTTTTATTTTAAAATGGAAAAATGTCTACATGGTGGATACGCTCGATTAAAACCTTTAAATATCAGAACTTTATGTACTTTCTAAAATATGGCAACATTAAAATTTGGGAACACTCAGCCCTCTTTCATTGAGGGCAGCTTATATCTCCAAAAGTTTTAAACCTATAGAAACATTAGGTTTTACCTAAATTAGAAGAATTAAGTGTCAATCTTGAAGAAATATGGTTTCAGCAAGATGGGACACCACCACATTATTTCAGAGAGATGCTTACATGTTTAAACGAAACATTTCCACAGGTGGATTAAACGACGGGAGAGCATTAAGCTCGATCCTCCAACTTGACACCTTGAGACTTTTTATTTTGGGGATATTTTTTCAATCGTTTGTTATATACGAAGCGATTCTGAAATGGCGCTGCTCTGAATTTATTGCCAAGATAATAAACCAGGCGTTGTATTAAAAAAAAAAGAATATCCATGCCAAAGTTAATTTTTAAACTTTACTACTAACATTCTTAAACTTTCGCCCTTAGCCAAAGATCGTAAAAAGATTTCCTTGTGCGTTAGGAATAAAGAAGACTTATTTAAAAAGGCCGTCGTATCATATTTCATACAATCGGTCAAGAATATAAGCTAGTGAAAATAAGTAAAGAAAAAATAATGTTTAAGCTTATTATTAAACCGACGGATGTTAATGAACTTATGACACGACATTTCGTAAAGGTTGTTGGTATATCGTGTGAAAGAATTTAGTTAAATTTATGTGAAAAAATAAAGGTATATTTACTATTCCAAAGATAACTTTTTATTATAATACTGTAGTCCAAATTATAATTCTAATTTTTACAACACAGAGTCATCCAAAGAGGGTTGAACAGGTCCATATTTGTGGCTTTCCTTATACTTAAACAAAAAATTAGAAAAGCCATCTAATGTATTTTTTTATTTAGGTCGCTTCTTTCTTGATTCATTTCAAATTAATTTGTTATAAATTCTTTCAGGCTCCACGAAAAAAATGCAAAAATGCCTATTTCACTTGTTTTTTTTTAAATACGAGAAAACTTACCAATATGGGTCTGTTTAGTCTTTGTTGGATGACCCTGTTAAAAAATACGGGTATAAACGCTTTTTCTTGGTAAACAGCTTAGACAATTTTGTGTTTTTTTAATTCTTTTTATTGTGGATTTACGACTTCAAAGTCTTTTAAATAAAATTTATCTTGCTGATATTTTTCTCTCTGCACACGCGCACTTTTTGGATTTTGCTGTAGTTGTTCTTTAATGCAGGAAAACCACTCGTAACTGCTCGTCTATGGCAAATATAGGTAATTCTTAGATATCGATAATTTTTTTAATCAATTAAAAAGCTAACTATAATACAAACAAACCTGCAAAAATTTTCGTATACAAAAAAGGCAGCTAAAGGTTTCAACAAAAATCATATAAGCATTGTAAAAAAACAAATTTTAAGGTCACCAGTACTACAAACACAAACCTTATATATCGATGGCTTTGTATGAAAACCTCTTATTTCCATTTTTTTAATTACATTTTGGTAGTTTTAGATAGAAAATTATGTACATGTATTATATATAACAGCTGTTACAAAAATTTCATCTGCTCAGTGCTGCTCTCTACAGACAACAACAGGAACCACGTATAACAGCTACACCCAAGATTAAGTGTGAGGACCTTGTATATCCAAAAAAATTTCGTTGCATTTTTTGTGTTTTCTCACTTCAAAACATTTCGTGAATGTTAGTTTAAATTCAAAACATGTAAAAAAAATTAAATAATTCTAGGCGAAATAGTGCATTAAATCATTCTCCTGTATAATTTATATTCTGTGCCATACGAGGTTTTTATACTAAAGCCGGAGTCTCATGCATCCGATTTCCGACGATCCGATCATCCGAAAGTATTTTGATTGGTCAGAACATGTGGGGCTACAATGTTCTGACCAATCAAAATACTTTCGGATGATCGGATCGTCGGAAATCGGATGCATGAGTCTCCGGCTTAAGTCATCGATATGAGCTATTCCTATATTTCTATAAAAGCTTAAAAATATATACAAAATTACAATAAATATTAGTCAATCATAACAAGTGTCAAAACAAGACGATAATAAACTTAACATTGAAAAGTCTAAATAATTAAAGTAATTTTATAAAATAACGGAAGTTGGATTGGAAATGTTTATCATCCATTGTATTATAATTTCTCCCATAAATATTCATAATTTTGTTAACTGCATATTATTTCCATTGATACAGAATCTTATTTTCCAAATACGTATTTTCTTTATTACTGCATAGAAATTATGCAGTGTAAAAACAAAAGATCGAACTAGGTCACTAAAAAAATCGATGGTGACCATAAAGCTAAAATAATAGATTAATCCCGAGCGTAGATTTAACCTTTGAGCAGCTGACTTAAATGTCTTTTATTCTTAAGGATTTAAAAATGTATTAGGAAGTGGTAACAGATGGAACAACAAATAGGAGAAGAAGAAAATTTCTTTTCACCCTTATAGTGCGTCTATATTAATTGTTTATACGAGGTACACCAAACTCAGTCACCCATTTAAGATATCTGGAAAATATTAGTGTTTCTTCTTATATTTTGATATCTAAATTCTTTTTAATTTATGTTCTGTTTTTTTAATCTTCCTCATGTTAAACCAACTATCACTATTAATAGTTCCATATAACAACAAAATTTCTTCATATTGTGTTTCTCACATAGTTTTTGCAAAATAAAAAAAATACTTCTCTGATTTGTAGTAGGCGTACAGATAAAAAACTACAAAAGAAGCATCCTTTGTTATGACTATAACATGTTTTAACATAAGCTAATTTTTCTGATATTTTTCTTAAAAATGTCAAATTTAAGAAGTAATGAAAAATTTGGTAACGGCAACTTATATGACAATGTCATTTTTCGTTCTGGGACAAGGAAAACCTTATGTTGAGAACAAGTTTTTAAAAAGTCGTTTATATGGTGCAGAGTTTTTAAGGAACACTGTAAAGCTTTAAGATGCCACTTTAAGCCGACTGGTAGTAGTATATCGCCTATAATAAAATAAATCACTTGTAACATGTTTGTAAATGATACCTAGTACTCTAAAACACGTAAAAATTCAAGGATTTTTCTCTCGATACTTCGCTCCATCGAAGCTATTTGTAACAAAATTCCTATTCGTGTGCATATAGCTCAGTTTATAGCGTACTTTTTGTCGGCCCTCAAGTCATTTAGTTACCCGGCGGGGAAGCTCGGAATCACCGATGACTACCTGAAGCGGCCGGCTGAGTTACTATACCCCTGGCGGCCGTAAAAGCAGCGGGGACCAGACTTTTTTATTTTGATTGGATTTTTCGAAAAGGGAACGATACAAGGTAACAGTATTACTCCATATTGTGATGGCAAATGACAGGTAAAATAACCACCAGATGTGTAAAATGTGTGTCTTTATTAAAGTGGGGATGTGTAATAACGAAAGTGAGATCGTCCTAAAAAATGATATCTCGATTTACAGTGTGGTTCATTGAGTGGATAATTTTTATTTGTAATTTGTCAGAAAAATATATTCTTTATAAAAGTTGGTGCATGGTAAATTAAATACACACAACCAACTTAAATGGAATCATCTATTATTTTTCATTATTTTTGAAGTGTATGAACATTTTTTGTTTATAATTAAAACTCTGTCCTTATCAATTACTTTTCATGCAAAAGAACCCATATATTAATAATACAAATTAATAAGTTTACAAAATAAACAATAAACCACCTCTATTCCTTATGCAAGCTTCAATTCGCGTTGGCATGCTTTCTCTCGTATGTTTTCCCATTCTACAAACGCGGCACTTGTGCGACATTTCCTGGATTGTTTCGACGTGCTCGAACCCTTTATTTGAGCTGGTCCCGCAAGTGTTCGATAGGATTTAAGTTTGGTGAACATGCAGGCCAGTCTAAAACTGTGACACCTTCCGGTTCAAGACATTCTCTAGCCACTCTGCTGGTATGGGGAGGTGCATTATCATGCATAAAGATAAAATTATCCCCAATTGCAGCTATCCAAAGTCTACTGATTGGATTTAGCACTAAATGAAGTTTGTTGAAGTGGTAACAATGTAGTTTTTTCCCAGCATAATACCTCTCCAAAACATTACAGTTGCTCCTTTATATCTTGGGACAGATCTGGCAGGCTGGAGTCTCACTCGTCTTCCTCGCCTTCTGAGAACCCGAATTTGATGGTCATCTGATCTTAGGCCAGTTCTGGTTTTATCTGAACATTCTGCCAATTGTCAATTATCCAGTTTCGGTGCTCGCTGCTGAATTGGTCAATTTTATTTTGCCTAGATATCTGTGGGAGCCGTAACTCTCTCCTACTGTACAACCTTCGAGCGCGAAGTTTTTCTTATGGATACAACTGAAACGTTCACACTTGTAGCTTCCAGAATTTGTTGTTGCAGCTTTGGATGAGAAACACTGGGATTTCTTCCAGCAATTTTGCACACAAAGCGGTCTTGTTGTTCAGTTGTGACTCTTTGACGACTTTGGGCTTGTTTTTGAGACTTCCTAGTTCCAAGTACCTTGCATATGTTTTCAATACAACACCCTGGGTAACGCCTACTATCTCTGCTACGTCTCTTTGGGGCATTCCTTGTTCAATAAGAGCAATAACTCTTCCCCTCTACACATGGGTTAGTCCAACAGAAGGCTTTTTTGTGGACCGAAATAAAATTACCGGAGAATCGTGATTTTACTACTAAACACAAACTTCACCAAATAATAAATCGTAGCAGTCATTTCTCCTTTTTTATCAGGTTTGTTTACTCTAACTGTTAATAAAGACCTACTACTGCTATATTAGTTTAAGACCATGCACCAACTTTGTATGACCATAAAGTTTTTTGACTATACAAAATTAAAAGTCAGAAAAAGAGATTAATTGATACTAAATGGCCATGTAAAAAAGACCTTATTATGTTGTGATTGATTTTACTAATTTAACAAACTAAATTTTAAGTTTAGTATGCAAAGCCAGCTTTAGGACTAAAAGATATTACAAGTCCATCTTAAAAATAAGTGGTGTGCATTTGATAAAAGTTTTTTAAAAGTAATTTGTTCGCTGAAACAATCTTAAAATGTAAACTCAGAAAATCCAATAGGAGGCCATGACTTTGATACTTAGCATAACTTCTAATTCCTAATAACTTTTCTTCTTAACATTTTGTTAATTTTTTAAAATAAGAGTGCTTTAGTCCTAAGCAATTTTAAATTTTTTGACTTGCCCTGTTTATTCTTGGACTTTTAATAAAACCAACTACTGCTAATATATTTAGGACCATGCACCAACTTTTATGAAAAGTAAAATTTTTTGAGAAATAACAAATTAAAAATAACAATTAAAAAAAACCATTTGATGCACACTAAATGGACTACACTGTATGAAAAAACATTATTATGTGGTGTGACTTTCAATACTTAAAAAATAATATTTTAAAAGTTTTATTGTTATGTCAAAGCCAAGCTTTTAAGAACAAAGAATTACACAGGTTCACAAAAAAAGTGGTATATGCTGGGTGTCGGACTAAGATGTTCTGACGTATTTTTTTCCGCTGAACATGAATCTGAAGTCAAAATTGGGGGTCAAATAGCAAAAATCAAGAAAAGACGTAATTTCAGATATGAACATTTTTTATTTAATTTAAATCAATATCTTAAAAACTATAAAAGATACACAAAACTTTATATGGCATAAGTATGTATTTTTACAAGACCTTTATTTTAAGTTATATAACCTTCTTGTCTAAATGCAATATTTTTCGAGTTATAATCAAAAAACCGAATTTTAGGGTTTTTCAAGGTATGTTACCCCTGGAAAAAATTTTAAATTTGTTTTTTTTTTTTTTTCTGTAAATTTTAAGTGATTTGAGATTCAACCAAATAAAATAAATAAATTATAATAAAAAATCCCAAAAATCACAATAATGATAAAAGAAAAAATCCTATTACAGACCGAATTTTTTTTGTCAAAATTACATTTTCGTTTATATCTCCTTTATTTTTTATCTCATCAAAAATGTTTAAATATCTTTTTATATAAACAATTTGAAAAGCTTTATTTTTTGTTTTAAAGTTTTTGTAGTCGTAGTCCAAATATTCCGTGGTAGTATTTTTCTGCCGGTAAATGTACCGTACAGTAAGTTTGACCCCCAATTTTGACATCCAACACCCAGCACACACAACTTTTTTTTGTGGACCTGTGTTATTTATTTTTAGCTTTTTGGTAAAGTGTTTTTACTCTAATGGGATTGTGATTTAATTTTGAAATTAAAACAAACCATATTTTGGAAATTACCTTAGAAATTTTAAGTGGCTTCAATGACATGATATTTTCGTTGATGAGCTGTATGTTAGATTATAATAGTCCACACGAGGCCAATAAAGTATTCCCAAAAATTCTTAACTTTTAAAATCTAAAGTCCATTTTCAAAAAATTTATTTAAAATCTGACGGTAAATACAATACTACCTATACCATATACGATCATAATATGACTTTAAATAGCTTTATGAAAGTATCCGATATGTTAATAGGTGAAAGGTTAAACTAGAACATGCTGCCAACAATAAATCGTAAAATGTTTGAAGACGCTTTTCCGTATTCTTTTAATTACCAAAGTCAACTTTAATTAACTCTATTGTCTAAAACGATGCAAGTACAATTTTAAAAGCATAAACTATTTAAATATCTTTGCCCTAGTAAACTTTAAATTCACACGCAAACAAATGCCAGAAATTTAAAGCAGTAAATTTGTTGCTCGATGCGACATAATTTCGATTGAACATTGTAGATAGCACTTTAATTGGGTCTGATGAAAATAGGCTTTAACATTCCTTGCAAACTCAAAATTAATGAAATGGTATCGTGAGAGAAAATGCGTCTTAAAAATAGAGCACAGCAACAATGTGTCCCATTAGTCCAATCATTATAGGAAAAAAGGTCATTTTTGTAATTAATATTAACAATCTGACAGATATCTGACTGCGCCATGACTTCCGGAATAACCTGTAGATTACTAAAATCAAAACTCCAACCAATTTTTTTCAGGTAATTTTTTTAAACAATAATTATTAAAAAGTAGTGGCTATATCACTTTATTCATAACTGTTTGTAGAGAATTCAAAAACCTACAAAATGGTTTTTGAAAAATATCGATCCGACCATTTTTTACCGAGAAAAGCCGGAAAACGCTTAAAACAGTTTTTTTCAAAAATTCGTTTCCCGTTAATTTTTAATATTAAAAGCTGATTTTTTGGGAAATGATAGTCAATAACATATACTTTAAGCTTCCGAACGATCAAAAATTGTCGCATTAATAGTTTTTATTCAATCGCACTATATACAAATTAGGCCCTTATCTTGCAAATGCCGTAAGTATTAGGCAAATGGTTCGATTTGAAATTTTGAAACGGCTTTTTAAAGTTAAGATTAAAAGCTACAAATTGTATATCACACATTTTTATATAAGTTTGAAGAACGTTGTTAAAAATGCCTGTGAACCTAGCGCGTGGAGCGAAAATTCGCGAACGAGACGTACTAAGTTGACCGTGAAGAGGACACCCTGCAGCGAAGGAGAAGCGAGAGATGATCTGTGTGCATCCTCACGATCGCGAATTTTCGCTCGACGCGCTAGGTTCACAAGCATTTTTAATAGTGTTCTCCAAACTTATATGAAAATGTGAGATATAGATTTTGTAGCTTTTAATAATATCAACTTAAAAAAACCGTTTTAAAAATTAAAATCGGACCATTTGCCTAATATTTACGGCACTTGCAAGATAAGGGCCTAATTTGTTTATAGTGCGATTGCGATTTTCATCTTTAGGCAGCTCAAAGTATATGTTATTGACTATCATTTTTCCAAAAAATCAGCCCTTAGTATTAAAAATTAACGGAGAAACAAATTAAAAAAAAAATCTGTGTCCGAATCGGGATTTTTCAAAAACCATTTTGTAGGTTTTTAAATTCTCTTCAAACGGTCTGTTATGAGTAAAGTATAGCCGTAGTAAAATATAGCCAGTACTTTTTGTTATATAAAAAAAACAAAAAAAGGCCCTTAAATATTGTTTAAAAAAATTACCTGAAAAAAGGTGGAGGATTTTTGATATTAGTAATCGGCAGGTTATTCCGGAAGTCATGACGCAGTCAGATATCTGTTAACATTAATTACAAAAAAAATCCATAATGATTGAACTACATGCATTATAGTTTAAATAAAATAGAATATACAATATTTATTGTGTAATACCCTACATATTTTTAAAATGTATTATAATATTTTTTTAAAGTGATACTATTAAAAAATTATTAAACGTATTTACAATAGTATGCTTTTATTAAAAAGGAGCACTTCTTTTCAGACAGCAACGATATGGCTTCTGTTTTAAAAGCAATACTTTTTTAAAATTATAAAACGTTGTTATAACAGCTAGTTTTTTTTATTTGAAAGGGGCATAGTTTTCGAGACAATAACAATATGTATTATGTTTAAAACAAGATAAGTTTTGAGTTGATTTAAAATAGTATAATATCAGACCTTTACAAACACAATTATGCAAGAATTTTGCATCATCCTATTTATTTTTAGAAATTATTATAATGCGTTATAAAAAAAGTGATGCTATTTAAAAATTATAATACGTTGTTACAATAGAATGCTTTTTTTAGAAAAGACTATTTTTCTTCTAGACAACGATATGCATTGTTTGCATTAATTTAAAACAGTACAGCGGTAATGTATGCCATTCTCCAAGCCCTAATGTTTGCCGAGCAAAGCGACAAACAGTTTACTGCAGTAATCTCGAACTCTCTTAGCTCTATAACCGCAATCCAAAATGCATTCTCAAAACACCCTCTGATACAAAGAATAATAGAGTTCTTTCAAAGATACAAACGGTAAATAAAAGTGGCTTTTATATGGGTTCCATCACATATAGGAATAGACGGCAACGAACAGGCGGATAAAGCAGCTCGGCATGCCAAAGAAAACACTGACTCCATAATCGTACCCAATACTGTAAGGGAGGACTTCAAAAGCTTTATCAAACATGAAATATATCGCCTGTGGCAAAGGAGTGGAATTCCACGACGTCGTTGCTACGGAATGTAAGACCAGTGTAAAACCGCGGCAGTGTAACCTATCCAACCGAAAGGACCAAATAACTATAAACCGCCTCCGCATAGGACACACAAATCTAACACACAGTTACCTCATATCGAAGAGAACCAGCCGGTATGTGTTCGGTGTGCAATACCATTAACTGTTAAACATATTACAGTGATGGAGTGTCCAGAATTTGAAAGGGCATAGTCTAGACAATAACAATATGTATTATGTTTAAAACAAGATAAGTTCTTAGTTGATTAAATAGTATAATATCAGACTTTACAAACACAATTATGCAAGAATTTTGCATCATCCTATTTATTTTTAGAAATTATTATAATGCGTTATAAAAAAAGTTATGCCATTTAAAAATTATAATACGTTGTTACAATAGAATGCTTTTTTTAGAAGAGACTATTTTTCTTCTAGACAACGATATGGATTGTTTGAATTAATTTAAAACAGAACAATATCAGACTTTTATAAATACAATATGCAATTATTCTGTAAGATCAAACGTATTTTTAGAATTTATTATAATAACCTTTGTAGTATGTTTTTTTTTATTTGGAAGGGGCATTTTTTTGTAGACAGCCACGATATTGGTACTGTTCATATTAACATTCATTTTGGATCATATGCGTAATTTTTAATAACGATTCGTTAGGGAATTAAAAAAAAACTTAAGAACTATCGTTTAAATAAAATAAATTTATTTGTTATCGTTATTGTTCCAACAAAAAGGATCTGCAGTATAACTGAAATAAAATTAAAATTTTAATAGACTTAAACCAGTTAAATTACTAAACAGGTCATTAAGTTAATAATTTAAAAATGTATTTTAATTTCTTACGCCCGAAATTCTTATTTTCAAAGTTAATTCCCCTTGACGTTCCCTAATTCGTTGGTAATAAGTCCTGAATAGAAAATTTAATACCTTAAGAATTCAACCCCACCTACTAATCTATACGAACCCCTTTC
This sequence comes from Listronotus oregonensis, assembly GCA_019359885.1. Taxonomy (NCBI): domain Eukaryota; kingdom Metazoa; phylum Arthropoda; class Insecta; order Coleoptera; family Curculionidae; genus Listronotus; species Listronotus oregonensis. The sequence continues at coordinate 130,986 of JAHBCN010000294.1, forward strand.
TTTTCAGTAAGGGTTTTGAATTTTATTGTACCTTATATTGGGGTAGCTATGTTTAAAATATAATTTTTATGTCTTCCACTTTTATTTTTATTATTGAGTCAGAGTCATGGTTGGGATTTTTTTAGATGTCTCGCAACCAATGATAATAATCGTTAAAGGATTTTAAGAAAAAGGTTTTTTCATACAGGTGAAGTCAGAGTATCGTGTCGAATCTCTGGTCATTTTCACAAAAATGAACAAACAACCTCTTTTAAATTCAAAATTTTGAAGTGTCTATCGACCCTACAAACCAATCATTTAGTTATTAAAACCATACAACAGAACACCTTAAACTTTTATATATCATACGAAAAACAAGAACACAAATAATAAAAATGGCAATTTCAGTTGCTTAAAAAACAAAATGGGTGAAACAAATAGGTAAACCAACAAATACACCTGTTCCTTTAAAGCTTGGTACCTTTAAAATCAATTAAATATTTACCAAAATAGCTGGACAACTGCAAAAAAAAATAGTTCCTGTCTTAGTTTTTTTCCATAAAAGAAAACAATGCAGAACTTTTTTATAACCAAAAAGAGCACGTGAGCAAAGACAAAAATTTTAGGCAAGAAATGGAACTTTTAAAACACATTTAACGAAGGCCTACTCACTAATCCTGCTTAGACTATGTATTGCTTAAAATTTTGTTAGAAAGCGACATTCTTACGAGATTAGAAGACACTTTGTTCTGTTGCACTTCTGTGTATTGATCAAAGTAGAATTTTTGTTATTTAATATTAACTCACCCTCTTTTTAACTTACACCTTTCGAAACAAATTTTAATCGTATATTTAAGTGCCGGTGTAACGCCATCCGAGAGGAGAATCAAAGGGTCTTAACTTGTATTTCTACCCTGTTTTCCGGTTGGCTTTTGTCTCAAAGACAAAGGGGCTGATTGGGATTAGGCGGAATTACAATGTAGTTTGAGCCTTAGAACAATTTCTGGCTGAGTGGGCTAGACTTTACTTGTGTACAAAGCATTTTAGGCTCTTCACTTCATTCGCGGCTATTATGTACAGAATTCAAGTAATATAGAACATGCTGAAATTTTATTTTAAATTATTTTTTTACATTTTGTACAGTAATGCACTACATTACAAACCTGAAAACCATACAGTAATTGACCAATTTACAGCATAGCCACCATTACTTCATAAAAAGTCAATTTAACAAGAAAGAAAAACGTTTAAGTTTTTGTATGACTAGGACAATATGTAGCCCATAAACTAGACGCTTTAAGAGCTTTTGCCTTAAATCAATAACAAAATTATTACCTATGTACAATACTTTAGCCTATACCTTTTGGCATAAATAGGCTAGCATTAAGTTTTCGTCAATTCCTTTAAATCTCTTGGAGTTTCTCCACTCGAAGAACATATACACTTTTCATGCCTTTCCTTAGATTTCATTGAAAGAAAACTGAAAGAAGCTTCCTGGGCTGCATTAAAGATATCTTTCCAGTCGTTTTCATCAACCATTTCGATAATTATTGTTAAAAAATCGCTTTTTAAAGATGACTTTATTTGGATGCTGTCAACCCTTGTAAATTACAACAAACATCCTGTTTAGGTTAAGATTGCCAAGTTACTTAGGTGTCAGGTTACCACGTTTTTTTTACATTTTCTTAGTAACTATTATTATAAACTGACTTTAATATGAAATGCAAAATAGGCAATTATCTACAAAATGCGAAAAAAGAATATACCTACCTCGTCAGAAAAGTGATTTTACTTGACTCGTATGGTATTTAAATCCTCGCTTTGCTCAGATGCAAACATATCATACTTGTCAAGTAGAATTCTACTTTTCTTTACTTGATACGTAATATAGCAATAAAGTGCAAAATTAGATAGATAAATGTTTTGGACCTGAAAGCGGCTATTTATAACTGATTGTTTTAAAAATGCATTACGTATTTCTTTGTTTTAACTAATCGGGATTATTTTGCCGTTTTGACTTTAACTATTTAGACAAACAATTGTTGCTTACACGACTAAAAGTTCAAATGATTTTTTTACCTAATGGAATTTTGAAAATAAAAACATTTTTGATTTCTTTAAAGTCACAATAAATATTAAAAAAAAATCCCGTCCGAGACAAAATGAAGCTGTAAAACAATATTATAAAATCATTGTTTTTAGAAATGTCCATCTTATCATTACTTTAAAAGGCTTTTGACTTGGCATATTGTAACCAACCCATTTTACAGTTACCAAGATTCCACGAAGAAATCGTATTTAAATAGTGGCTACCTTTTTTACCCCAGCGTAGTTTATTTAATAAGTATGTTAAAACATAAACTGAATAGATTTAAATATTTCTTTTAGGAACGTGGTATTAATACAAATGTGAACATTAATTTTAATAAGCAATTAGTTAAGCAAAAGCCAACCGATTTACTTTGAAAAAGCAGGATTATTATTTTTTTATTTATTATTCAAGTTCTATGATAATTTAAATAAATATAAAAAAAATATAATATCACATGGACAAAAAGCTAGTGTTATGGTTATTTTGCTACTTATATAAATTTTAATTAGCCTTCGATAAGCGGGTATCGTCGAGCTGATATAAATATTCATAAGTTTGGTTCATTCCGTTTGCAATTATTTTATTGATTAATAGTTTTAACACCGTCTTCTGAAAATCAATACAGTGTAAACTTTTGATAATTGGAATGCAAGAAGAAAAAAAATCTTATTTATTATATTTTTTTTCATATAATATAGTAACTGGCCTTAAACAAGGGGATGCACTGTCACCAGCTTTATTTAACCTTGCCTTAGAGGAGGTGATAAGATGAACCGAACTAAGTATGAGCATCTTCGGCAATAGCGGCCTCATTCTAGCGGATGCAGATGATCTAGATGTTGTGGGAAGAAATACAATAAGCGTGAAGGAAACCTGTATAAAACTCGAAAAACGGGCAAAAAAGATGGGACTGAAAGTCAACGAGGAGAAAACGAAGAATATGCATATGAGACGAAACACAGGACGAGATCGAATACGACAAAATGTTACCATGGACGAGTACAACTTCGAGCACATACAGTCTTTTTGATACCTAGGGGCATTATTAACATCAGATAACAACATTAAAGTAGAAATAAGACAGCGGATACTATAAGGAAATAAATGCTACTACGCAACCCAGCAATTATTACGATCAAGAATCCTGACACCAGACAAACAAAAATAAATATATATAAAACTATTTTAAGATCAGTTGTAACTTATGGTAGCGAAACATGGACCATGACCGTAGAAGACACGTTACTACTCAATCGTTGTAAAAGAAAGATCCTTAGGAAAATATTTGTAGCAGTCTGGGATCAACACACGTTGCGGTATAGAATGCGCACGTACAAGAAATCAAGTCAAACAGATTAGGATGGCTTGTGAATAACCATAGGAGTAATGACTTAAGGCTAATTAAAATGAAAGAAAATCTAACAGCTTGAATAATATTTGCTTTTAACAACAATAACAGCAAGGTAAGGCAATCCAAGCCAAGTAGGTATGTGTTTATTTAAAAAAAGGTAATCAATATTAGAATTTTTATAAGAGTACATATTATTAAGTTTTTTTAATTAAGTAAGAAATTGCTAAAAATTATAATTTGTTTGTTTACCAATAATATGTAAGTTAACATAAATAAAAAAATAATCTTCTTTCTATTATTTTAGAAAAATATTTTGGTTTCCAATTAAAAAAATGCATAATATGTTATTGGGAGGAGTATTAAGGGCATATATATTTATATTTATTTAAAATGATGAAATTTTGGTAAATTAGCTAAGCTCTTTTGCCATCTAAAAAATTTAAGGTTATTGGATACCCCGATAAAAATCTTAAAAGATTAAGACTGAGTCAGTCTACCATACATACACCGTTAATTTAGTTTCTAGTTGGCTCATTTTTGTAATGCATCACGGAATCATGACTTTTATAAAATTTAAGCTTCTAGAATAAATCCTTACAGAACAAGTAAAAAATATATACCTAAATATTAAATGTAACTTTAATATTTGCAAATGTATATTTTTAATATCGACAAATAAAATATTGTTTAGATTTTCCCTTCCGAATAAATGTATTGTTATCCCTGTAGGCAATAGCCAACAATTCGGATTTGGCCAGTTTAATTTGCGCATAAAATGTATTAATTTAAATTTATTTTATGTATATCCAGCCCTATTTATTTTTTTTAGTTTAAAATTTACATTGCAGCATACATTTTTTTATATAATAAAAAACATATAGGCCTACCACGGTCCAATTAATGTATTGTCTCATCGTAAGTAAATTGTTAGGTTCACATCACGTAAATAACCAGGTTTTCCCTTTTAAATCAAATATCAACAGGGCAATAAAAACATAAACTGTAGCATAAAAAAAGTAGCTTACTGATTTTAATCTTAAAATAGTAGATGTGATCTACCACATTATAAATTCAGTTTGTAGGTGACACATTTTCATAGTACAGAATATAATAAAATTATACAAGATCACGCCATAAAAGTTTAATAAATTATATTCCTTTGTTTATAATTGTGTTATAACTTTGACAATATTACTCTGATTTTTATTTTTTGTCAAAGTTTTAAAATTATCATAAACAAAGGTTAATTTTTTTTAACTTTTATGGCGTGATCTTGTTAAGTATGTATATAAGAAGGGCTCCACGAAGCGAATTTTTTTTTTTTAAATATACAATGAAGACGAAATTTCGTAACAATTTTGTTAATTAACAATGGTCTACCTTGTTAAAAAATTAACTTTAAGTTAAATTTCTAACAGAAATAAATTCTTTTATGTGTTCTAAATACATCATCATATTTTTTTTCAATTTCTTAATTAGTAGTTAATACCTTAAAAAGAACTATTTAGTGTGACGTACTTCGTTTTGACTCCGAGCACGCAAAAAAAAATGTTGCGCCGAGGCCCATTTTCAGCGTTAAATTAAAACTATAAATAATGGAGATAGATTTTCGGGTGTCTTTTTTTTTGGAAATTTCCTCCTCTTCAAGGATCTTTTGTGCAATTTCCGCCATCTATTATGGTTTTTCAGCTATCATCAAAAATCGACAGGGCTTTTTTTTCGTTTTTGTTAATAACAATTGCAATTTTTATTGGCAGAAAAAATCCTCAAAACGCCTTTCTCAGATTTGCATTCCGCGTCGAATGAGCTATCGCTCATATTTTCCGAAGCCTTCTAACTATTTTTCGCAGGAAACACACTTCTCGACTAGAAATGTCATATCAAAGTAGGAACCTTATCAAAACGTTGGTTTTTGCAAAAATAGACAAGCTTAACAAAAATGTATTAATTTTTTATGTCTGTTCTGTTTCTAGCATAGTAGGCCACATTATTCCCTATTTAGGTCTTAGTGTCTGAAGTATGCCGTGTTATCGCTGGTCGCTCAAGCCCAAAAAATAGGCCTTATGGTGTACAGCCTAAAGAGCTAAAAGTTTCCCTTCTTAAACGTTTCGACAGAGAATTTTTGCTGCTTTTTTTGAAGTGGAAAAGCCGTCTGCGTTCCCGGTAGATAAGATTTTATTTGAATTTTATTGCGTGATTTTTCCCCTAATGCGTTGTACAATATGACCTAATGAAGGAAATTTGCTGGGAGGTGGTGATATTAAGACGACCCTTTTTTATAGTTTAGTGTGCGGAAATAAAAACAATTATTTTTGTCTCATCGTTTTTTCGTAAAGCTAAAAAGTTCTGGAATGTTCTAGTTTTTTATGCCCTAACAAGTAAAGAAAATGACTTTTAAGAAATAATTATCTACAAAAATTACTTTCCTGCAAAAAAATATCTGAATTGATTTTCGGTAAAAAAAAAATTCTTATGACATAAAATTTTTTGCACTCTTTTTATGCAAACGTTAGATACGTCAAAAAAGTATTTAACAAAAACACCTTTGAGTCTTTGCAGTGATTTATATATTAAAATATCACAAATTATTAATTTTCAAAAAATAAAATGTCACGTATTTTAAGAGACAATATCACGATTTTTTTATAAATGACCCTTACTATGCTCTATAACATATATTTTTATTAATTGTTTCCTAAGGTAGAACAGTGTTAAAAAAATAATATTACTATCCATTATCCATATAGGGCAGGGAAAGTGGAAGGAGTGGGAGGGGGAAGCAAAGTAGGTCTTTCCAAAAAAAATGCTTATCGGGATATTTTTTTATTCGATTTATTTTTTTAAGGATCTACTTTGCTTCCCACTTTCACTGCCCTATATGGATAGCAATATTATTTTTTTAACACTGTTCTACCCTAGGAAAAATATTGAAAAAAATTATGTTATAGAGTCTCTTAAAATACGTGACAATTTAATTTTTGAAAATGTTTAATTTGCGATATTTCCATATATAAATCACTGCAAAAACTCAAAAGTGTTTTGTTTGTTTAATACTTCTTTTACGTATATAATGTTTGCAAAAAAAAGTAAAAAAATTTTGTCATAATTTTTTTTTTCAAAATCAATTAAGTATTTTATTTGAAAAACTAACGCGTGCAGAGGTTTGATAACTTAGGGGACGTCCATAAATTACGTGATGTGTTCAAAGGGGGAGGGAATAAAGCTAAATCTTACTTGGAGGGGAGGGGAGTGTCTTAGCAAATGTCATGTAATTTTTTTTCTAGTAAAAAACGGTATAAAATTGCGTAAAAGTAAAGTTAAATTAAAGTAAAAAATGTTTTTAGAATGAAAATATGGCGAAATTTCACACAATAGTGTTTGTAGTATTTGTCGGAACCCCGCAGAGCAGCACAGTTATAATCCAACTAGATTACAGCCAAAACACAAATTAAAAAAAAATCTCACGTGAGATTGGGGGTGGGGAAGGGAGTTCAGAAAAATCTTACGAAATCTCACCAGGGGGGGTGGCCGGAGGATCAAAAAATCCTGAAAAATGCCTCACGTAATTTAAGGACGCCCCCCTAGAGAAATGTTTCTCTTAAGAAGGTGATTTCATGGTAAAAATATCAACCTTACTTTTCCGAGGGGCATCTGACCCATGCTTATCCCGCTATACTTGTTCTGTATCTCTCTTTACATCTATTATTTTTTTTTGTTGGATTAAAAGGTCTACATAAATATTAAAAAAAACTGGTAAACCATTTTTTATTTTCTTTTGATATTTGTTATGCTCTGACATAGCAAAATAAAATAGAAAAACATCGCTTTTGTATTCAAAGAAGATGCTGACGCGCTGATGGACGATCTTTTTTCTATCGGTTTTAGAAACCTAGACGAGCTGAATAGAGACTTCCTATACGTTTGCTATAAAAATCAATATGCGAAAAATATTTCTTCAGCGAACGAGTATTATTACCATTTACAAAATTATTCATTAATGGCCCTCATTAATAATGATTTTTTATTAATAAAGAAATACAGCAAAGGCAAGTAAAAATACACAAAACAAACATTGGGTCTATTTATAACCTAGTCATTGAAGTAACAACCATTAAAACATCTGTAAGTTAGTTGCCCAAAATCGAAAAGCTTCCTGAAAAAAATTTAGTAAGCATTGTGGTTTCCAACATTTAATAACAAAACGATTGCCGAAAAAATATTGTAACTAACTCGGGCAACTATTGGCGACTAATGATCTCAACCCTTTCATCGATTGCTAGGCTTGCGAGTTAAATGGTCTATATCATTAATTGTCTTTATTAATACCCTTGCTTGTTAAATATTGATTAAAACTGTTAGCTTGATCTATAAAAATTGGTTGATTAGTAGCATATTTTGATTTATAATAAAGATCATGCTTAATCTGAAAAAAGGAAGAGAGAGAGAGATTTTGATTAGGGACACATCGGCTACGTCGGCCATTTGATGTTCAGTATATATTTAAGTTATGTAGTTAGATTATAAAGTTAAATGAAATTATAAGGTTAAATAAATTAAAGTTAAAATTTAGATTATAAGAGCTCAATCAATCCTGTCGCATTAAGAAACGAGTAGATTTGGTTTGTCATACTATATGAAAGCTTGTCCTTCAGTTTGCCTATTATTCCATGCGCAAGTAGAGCCGCGCTATACTAGGGACATTCGCCTTTTATTTGTTTGATAGTAAGCTGTGACTGACATAATGAGCATAGTGCGGGGTCCGAGTTTTTCATTAGGTGACTATGCGTCAGTCTGAAGTGGCCTATTTTGCGTTTGGTCATTGGAATAAGGGATCTACTGTTGTATTTAGAAAGATCTGTCTTCTCAAAGAATATCTCTTTGACCTCATGGAGCTTGTTGTCCTCTTCGAGTAGATCCCATTTGAGTTGAATTGCGTTTCTGATGGCTCTATTGGTGTATTTATTGAGGTCTGTGAGCGAGAAGGAAGAGTCTATGTCAACTGATGTATAAGGTTTTCTGGTCAGTTGGTCGGCTTTCTCGATACCAGTTATGCCCACATGACTGGGTATCCAAATGAAAGTAATTCTCTTCCCTTGGATCAGTAAACGATCCAGATTATACAGAATTAAGTTCAGTAAGGAATATTTGGGTTGTAGGGAATTTAGCAGGAGTATTAAGTTCAGGGAGTCGGTAACAATGCCCCAGTGAGAGGGAGTCAGAATCAGTTCGGTGGCCTGAAGGATGGCAAAGAGTTCAGCTGATAATATGCTGGTAGACTGGTGCAAAGTAAATGAATTGTGTGCGAAATGAGAATAGTAGGCAGCGCCAGGGCTATATGGGGACATAGAACCATCTGTATAGATTAGGAATATTGACTGAATTATTAAAAGCCTTACACACTACAAAAATTGGGGCTCCTTAAAACATTGCAGACCAAAAATTTAAATAGTTTTTTACGACTGGATAATGTTTTATAGAAATCTGAAAACATGAAAAGATTACAATGTTGTTACAATCAAAGACAGTCACAGTGTGCAAATTACCTTGCTCAAGATGTGAAATGAATGCTGGAACATAGACATGGTAAGCAGCTGTAACTAAAGATTAACATTCTTATAGGCCAGACAACTAGAATTGGAGGTGTAACGCCTCAGTTTGATGACCCGTTTTAAACTAGCATCAAATTTTTTTAAAAAAATTTTATGACACAGTACTACGCATTTATGAAGTATAAACATAAAGCTAACCATCATAATATGCATATATAGAAACGCATTTGACTGCCACAAATCGCTGGAACAATATTTTACCCAAATATAGATCATGCTGTCCACACTGTAATAATTAAATAATCTTATTATCCATGGAATTACGCATTTGGGCAGGGGGAACTTGTGCAGTCCGTTGCGTGAATGGCGTGTGACCAGGCGTATGATAGAATGGGGACGAGGATTACAATTTGTTTCAATATTACTTACCTGCCCATTTAGCTTTGACTTACAGGGCGAACACTTTTTTATTTTTTACTAGAATCCCTAAAGCTGATACATTTTTTCGTAAATGTCATTAGTATACATATTGTAAATGTAAACGTATATGAGTAATTAAAAATCTTATAATTTAAATGTCCCCAAAAACTATAAATATCTTTTATTTGCAAAAACTATAAATTCCATCCACTGTTTTTAAGGTACTAACATTTTAAAACCTGCACGACCTTAACTCTGCATGTAGTGCCAACTGTAAATAAAAAAACAAAGTTCCGACACTAGTATTTAAGCCCCTACTGAGCTTCTCAGCTGATTTCAAGATAAAAATGATGCATTTTTAAATTTTGCAACAAATCTTTGGACTTTTGGGACAGCGAAGGTATTTTTTGATGCAATGTATTATTTTAACTTGCTTAGCTAAAAACCCCTGTGTTTTCTTAAAAAAGAGGAAACCGTTTAATTAAGATTGGAATTGGGCTGTCCTCGAAAAAATGCATTAGGAGATTCTTTCCCATTCACTTTATAGTCCAGATTTATTACCATGCGATTTCTCTTTAAACCGCTGAATAAGACATTAGGCCGTATAAATTTTCAAGACAATAATAAAGTTGCTGAGTTTGTGCATAAGTAGCTACGGATCTAAGCAAAAAAAAATTATAAAAGTGGGATTATGAGTCTCTTACAACGGGGATAAAAGTATATGCTGCGGTTTGTAGCTTTGTTCGCGGGTGCGATTCTAAATCATATCAGGGATTATTCGCATATGCAGAAACGGTTAATAAAATGATGAATTTTTTATAAAAGTTTTGTGTTCGCGGATCACATTGGATCGGTTTATTATTGATTTGTAATCGGATTTGTGATCCTCGGCTTTTTGTTGGAACTAAAAGTTCGGTGCAGGTTTTATGCGCAGTATTGGAGTAATTCTTTTAAGCTCCATTTTTGTCCAGTACTGAGGATACGGAAAAATTATTACTGTTGAGCTTTCCAAAAGTATTAGCAATACATAATACTAAATTGTCCCGTTTATTATTTGTTTAAATATAAAATAAATAAAAAGAAACCTTCTACCACATTTAGCTATATTTATTTTTCTTTTCCATGGTAATTTACCCAGGAACAAATTAACATCTAAAAAGCTATGTTAGAAGACATAAACATTAGTTTTTAGCTGTAAAAAAAATCTAAAAGTGGTAAATAATTGGACAATCTGAACATGTGCTTTTAAAAATCCTGAACGAGTTCAGTTCTAGTTCTAAACTGTGTTTTTATATAATTCAAACAAACCAAACGGCGACAGTAACAAATTCTTAACAGTTATTTGCATTTTTCGTTATTTAATTAACAAGTCATGTATTTTTTGTTTCAGGTTTGTGAACCAGAGCTCAACTTAGAAAATAAAGAATATTTTTAGTCAGGTAACAGTGTTTTTAATCACACACGCATTATAAACATATAGTTATAAGGTTTAAAAAAATAGTTTATGTGTCTAACTGATCCCGAAACGTAAGAAAAATATTTTTAGTTTTAATTTCTTTTTTAAGAACATTTATTTGTATGTCTTGAGTCACTTTACAGAATATGGATAATACGTACATATGAAGTTTAAACGGGATTTGAAAGATCAGCAAATATACATACAAATGAGCATTTTGCATTCTTTCTTACTCATAGACAAACAAAATATTTGTGACATTAATAACTAAAACGCATTACAGGATAAAAATAAACGTTTTTACTTTCTTGCAAACACAAAATAAGAAAACTATACGTATTGTACTAAAAAAATAGGAAGGTTTGATTTGATTTATTTTTCCTGTCTTCTCAAGCGCAAGGGTTCTAAAATCCAATACAATGAACCGTATTTCAAAAGGTACAACAAAGAAATCGACCACACTGGTTTTATATGGTCCAAAAAATTTGTGGGATTTATCTTTGGCAATAGAAAGGCGTAAAAATTTAAAAAGATAATAAAATAATACTTTTAAATACCTATATTGGTTCTAAGCTTCACAAAATAACGTAAAGCAACGGCAGCAGTTAAGGCCTGTACTTGGTTGTACTATCGTGGGAACCTTAATATTGTAAATATACCCGTCACATAGTGGAAATTTTAGGTGATTTGTGGAACAAAACCTTAGACTCCGCTCTTTTTAATCGCAGACATCTACATTTAAAAAAATACTGATAATATATTGTACTTTTAGTATGTACTGCTAAAAATTTGGCAATACTATTTCATAATTTAAAAATCAAAAAACTTAAGAATAAAGAGATACAGAGTAGTTGTTTTACCTTTTATTCAGCTTACATGATTAAAAAGTGAAAAAAATGTCATAAAATATTAGTTTTTTTTCTTAATTAATTAATTTTTTTATTCGAATACATTTTTTAATTCAGTGATAAAAACCACCTATATCTCTTTATTTTCTTATTCTTTTGTAACTGATTAAAAAAAACTGATTTTAGGTTAGGTGTAAAGTCTTTAAAAATAATTTTTGGGTTATTTTGCTACAGGTTCTAGGTTTTACAATCAGTCTTGTATTTACAGCACTGCTGCAGTCTTGCCAATATACTCTAATAAATGAGAAATACCCTTTAAATAATATTATCTGCCCATAACATAAAATTTATAAGTAAAATTATATTATCTAAATAAAACGACTGGAAATATGGTTGAGATTTTCGCAAAAATTTGAAAAAAATATACTAGTATTTTGATTATGTCAGATAAATATCTTTCTTCTATCTCTAAAAGTTTAATTTTAATTATTACCTTTTTTAATAATCCATCATTATTTATGTATTTTTATTCCTTTCCTATATATCCTTACTTACAGTTTTTAAAAATATTTATTATTTATTCTTACAGGGACAGTGATAAAATAATTAAAAACAAACTGAAACAATTAGAATATGTTAACTTGTAAAAGTTAACATATTCTAATTGTACAATTGTAACAATAATATATTTTTTTAATTTTATTGCAAAATTATTTCTAATATCTTTAGTTTGTGTAAGTTTTATATTTATATGTACATAAAATATTAACCATACTAAAAAATCAAAATATCTATCAAAGAAACATTTTTTTGCCATCTCATATTTTCAGTCTGTAATCACCTATTCGTATCGACACAAAAAATGTTATCAGAAAGTTACTGAAAATGGAAAACATATTTCTTTGCCACCCCAATTCAGACGAGAAACCTTTGTTAACACTTAATTTGTCCCTTCGAATGACCCATACGTCATAACTCACCACAAAAGCCTCACGAAACAATTACCCAAGGGGAAAACTTTAGGTAACTCCAAACCTAATCTTGGACATATTAATCTTTTAGATAAAGTTCTGGATATAGTAGGCCCCAGACTTGCAGAGACCAATAAGAGCGGGAAAATTTAGCTGGGCCACGTGTGTTTACGTTCAGTTGCAACAACTGAAGGGGGTTGGCATGGCAACTAGCAATTTCGTACCCCTGACCCCCGATTAAGGCGTATTGTACAGGGTGACACAAGAACTAGAAAAATTTAAGTAAATAAATATATTTGCCAAAAAAAATTCTTATTTTGACGAATTTCTGTAAATTTGTTTCTGTTACGAAAGCTATTGTTTAGCGTTATAAACAAAAGAATATACCGTACAAATTTCAGCTCTTCTCAGTCCGCCAGCTAAGAGATAAATGCTAAAATAAGTTACGAATCTCCTATCTTCTTACGCGCCCTGTATTATTAGAAGTTTATAATAAAATACCAGAAAAATTATTTAACCTCTTACTCTCAAGTTGTCAGATCAATGTCACATCATTTTTAAATAATGAACTACTCAAATCAAGAAAAAATCACTATTATAAAATGGTTTTATCAGGGAAATAGTTATCGAAGAGTAGCGGACATGTTTGCAGCCTATTTTCCCAATAGGCCAATACCAAGTAAATCGACAATAGAACGGACGATAAAAAAATTTGGAACTACAGGTACAGTAATCAATAATTGCAAATGTGAAGAAAATCGACGTGAAAATCAGAGACAAATTGTACAAAACGACAGGGATTTAGACGTGATACTTTGTGTAGAGGAGGCCGAAGGAAACATTAGTACGAGACAACTGGAGGACATTACTGAACAAGACTACACCACAATATCTCGAATTTTAAAAAGATGTAAATACCACGCTTACAAGTACGAAAGACACCAAGAATTAAGAGACGGAGACGAAATACGGCGACAGGAGTATTGCTTTGAGATGATGGAGAGGACAAACACTGACAGAGGTTTTTTACAAAATATTTGCTTTACTGACGAATGCACTTTTACATTGAACAACGAACCCAACATTCAAAATTGCCGGTACTGGAGTAACGAAAACCAAAATCGATTTGTTGAGACAAGGACTCAATATCCACAAAAAATTAATGTTTTGGCGGGAATTTTCGGCCACCATATCCTTGGACCATTTTTCCTTGACCGAAATTTGTATGCGGAGTACTTTCTGGAACTTTTAGGAGAACAAATTTTGCCTGCTTTGAACAACCTTGCTCGTGAAAATCAAGATATTTGGTATCAAATGGATGGCTGCCCAGCACACAGTACCAGAGCTGTGCGCGAATACTTGAACAACGCATTTAATAACGACATCATAGGCCCGAACCACGCAATATCTTGGCCAGCCAGGTCTCCGGATCGTTCGCTAAACGATTTTTTTCTATGGGGACATTTAAAAACTAAGCTTTATATAAATAAAAAATGTGAAAATTTAGACCAGCTATAAGGAATGCTATTTCCGCTGAATGTGCCAGAATATCGATGTACCAACTAGCCAACGTAAGAAATGAGTTTTATAATCGTTTGGGTTATTGTCTGGCAGTTAATGGAGGAATATTTGAAAATTTGATTAAATCCTGATATTTTCGTCATAAATTGATTTCTAAATGTAGACAAATTTGTTTTATTGTCTTGCGTAACTGTGAGTGCATGTGTTGGAATTAGCTGTAAACTAAAATGAAATGCGAGGATTCTTTTTGAAAGTCCCGTATAAAATTGTTCAGTTTTGGCAATGACATTATAAATTAATGATCTAAATTGTCACTAATAAATCGATATGGTGTTTTTATTATTGATTTCTAGAGTACAGGGTGCCTAATGAGATACTACGTTGCAGAAGTATTTAAGCAGTTTACTCTTTACTGGTTGGTTGAAAAATGCTCAATTTTCATTTTGGGTGGAACTTATTGTGCTCTTCAATAAATCCTAATAGCATTTTTTTCTAAAATAATTAGGGTAGCCAATATTTGACTACTTCAAAATTTACATGGGATTCCCTATGTCCCGCTCGGCGGAGCAAACTATATATATATATATATATATATATATATATATATATATATATATATATATATATATATATATATATATATATATATATTATATATATAATATATATATATATATATATATATATATATATATATATATATATATATATATATATATATATATATATATATATATTTTTCGTAATTTTAAGTTAATTTTTTAACTCCTTTTTTTTTTTATAATTTTTAGTTTTAACTAAAAACTATAACGTTAGATTTTGTTGATTTCGATTAAGGTCTTACGATGTTTTTCCATTGACACCACATCCCTGGTAGGTATTAATAGGCCAGGCCGTTACATTTACACTTATTAGTTTATATCAGAAAAACTACTCTACCGATTTTGATGAAATATTTACTGTTTCTCAAGTTGAAGTAAACGTACGCTAATAAAAAAAATAATGGTCACAATCCCATTATGATTTTTGAAAAAATGCGTGGACAGACATACATACATACATCTATAAAATTTTATATACACTGCTCAAAAAAATATCGGAACACCTTTTATTTCATTTGTAACTTTTAAGCCGTTAATTATATTCATATCAAGCTTACATATTTCAAAAGACACACATTTTCTCACAATAAATCAAAGAATGTGTCATCAGAATCAGTCATGTTCAGAATTTTATTCTACATACAAAAAGGAACAACTTTTATAAAACAAATTTTTGATCCGCTCTATGGGGTTAAACATACAGTGATACGGAGGAAGACGTAAGCCAGTATGCCCAGCCTGTTCAGCCAAATTATCACATACATATTGTCTTTTAATTGCATATGAATTCGGGACTTCCAAAAGTTGCGCTTTTTTGTAACTGAATTCAAAATAAATATCATTTTCTAACAAATATTCCTAGATTTCAATTTTTGAACTTGATGAAGCTGGTGCTTTGTGTAGCAGACGACTGTGGTAGCTTGCGTTATCCATGACAATAACACTGTTGTTTGGAATATTTTTTAAAAAGTAATTTTGAAACCAGTTTTCAAAAAGTTCTGCACTTGTATCCTCATGATAATCCAAGCTAGAATCCTTAATATTCTTTGCAGACAACAGCAAGCAGTTTGGAAAATCCGTCTTCTGAACCCATTTTATGTAATGCGTTTTCTTTATTGAGGTGCTTTCGCTACAGTTTGACTGGAATCAACCATTTGGTATTCGTGTATCAAGGTAATAATTATGGATCTGACCTATATCTTTTAATTTCTTGAAGGTAATTAAATATCCAAGTGCGTAATCTGTGCGATTCCATTACTACTTCCTTTTGTCTATTTTGCAGTATTTAAATCCCATTTTACAAATAACTCTATGGAGGGTGGCACCGCTAATATTTATATTGGTTTCGTCTTCGTCTAGCTTCATTTTCAGTTCCATTTCAGGTCCTGATTACTATTGTCTATACGGTGAGATTGAAAATCACTACGTTTTTTTCTTGTGTTCAATTCTTCACTAATAATAATAGTACCCTTATCGATGATATTGGAGTTTTTGTAAGTAGACAGGTTTCTTTAAAAGTTTTTTTAATTAGTCCTCTACTGATTAAAGTTTCATACACATTTTTCACAACCTGTTTTACATCTAATGACAAATGATTTCAACGCGATATAGTTATATTCTCGTAAAACAACTTTTTCGAAACGCACAGTAAAAACGGTTATCTAACACTGCCACTAAAATAAGCCGAAATATTTATATACTATACCTAATAGTCAATACTCAAGAAATACCTGGCCCACCCCTGCCATTATGAAATAATGAGTTTACCCAATAACAATAGGTAATAACATCGTTAAAGATTTATTGGGGTATTGTCCGTCAAAAGCCATAACGATATACTTTGGGACAGACTATACGCATTTTGTAAAATATATAAAATTTTAAAAGTTCCAACCTTTATGTCCAATACTGTATATACATATACAGGGTGGCCCACCCCATTCGCCTCGGTTTTTCTACGAGAAATGAAACGAGTTGGGAAAAAACTTTTAGCACGGTCATATGTAAGTCCATGAGGAGCATATTTCAAAATTATTTTGAAATATACAGGGTGACCCAAAAAGAAAGTACATATCAAAGTTATATTTTTTCTTATGGAACACCCCATATTTTTGTATATTTTTAGATACTATAGACAAAATAAAGGTAAGTTATTGACCTTTTCTGAGAAATTTAGAGAAATTTAAAAATACAGACCATAATTTAAAAATTGTTTACACCCTGTAACATATAATGAGCTGCTCGTAATTAAATTTATTGCTTAGCTCAAGGTTTAAGTTAACTATCACATAAAAGTTTTACCTTAATATTATACAGAGTGTTGAAAAAAATTGCCTCAAAGTTTGGACACACATTTTATTAAATAACTTTCTTAAGTTAAATGGAACACCCTGTATTTAGTGGCCTATTTTGACGCGGAACTAAATTCCCTTTAAAACCATATTAGGGTTTCCTATACCTATCTCTTCTGCTTTTTATGCAAAAGGCGTTTTTATATTTGACTTATCATTTATCTTAAAAATGGAACACCTGTATTGTAAGTAAAAAACCTTTTTATTAATGATCACGTAGATTCGCTAAAAGCACAAGTTTAAATTTTTGAAAATAAGATGTATCTCAAGTAAAATGCAGGCAAAAGTAGTAACTCCAATTTATTGTCATTTCTAAAATATTCAAACATTCTTAAAAATGAGGATCGAAATATAGTAGAAGGCACACCTGTCCTAATTGTTGAGATGAAATATGGTAAATTGCCCTTGTTTCTTAGCAAATGTATCAGACTTTATGGTAAAATAAAACTACTCGTGTTCCAATTATTTCACCCCACACGTTAACAGACCATCTGTGCTGGTGATCAAGGGTTCCAAAAATATTAGGATTTTCGTCACTGTAGGAGTAAAAGTTATGTCTGTTAAATAATCCGTTGTTATGAAAAATTAAGTCTGAAACATTTGCTAAGAAACAAGGGCAATTTATCATATTTCGTCTCAACAATTAGGACAGGTGTGCCTTTTACTATATTTCGATCCTTATTTTAAAGAATGCTTTAATATTTTAAAAATGACAATAAATTGGAGTTATTACTTTTGCATGCATTTTACTTGAGATACATCTTATTTTCAAAAATTTAAACTTGTGCTTTTAGCGAATCTACGTGATCATTAATAAAAAGGTTTTTTAATTACAATACAGGGTGTTCCATTTTTAAGATAAATGATAAGTCAAATATAAAAACGCCTTTTGCATAAAAAGCAAAAGAGATAGGTATAGGAAACCCTAATATGGTTTTAAAGGGAATTTAGTTCCGCGTCAAAATAGGCCACTAAATACAGGGTGTTCCATTTAACTTAAGAAAGTTATTTAATAAAATGTGTGTCCAAACTTTGAGGCAATTTTTTCAACACTCTGTATAATATTAAGGTAAAACTTTCATGTGATAGTTAACTTAAACCTTGAGCTAAGCAATAAATTTAATTACGAGCAGCTCGTTATATGTTACAGGGTGTAAACAATTTTTAAATTATGGTTTGTATTTTTAAATTTCTCTAAATTTCTCAGAAACGGTCAGTTTTAGGTATAGGAAATATAACAATAACTTACCTTTATTTTGTCTATACTATCTAAAAATATACAAAAATATGGGGTGTTCCATACGAAAAAATATAACTTTGATATGTACTTTCTTTTTGGGTCACCCTGTATATTTCAAAATAATTTTGAAATATGCTCCTCATGGACCCACATATGACCGTGCTAAAAGTTTTTCCCCAACTCGTTTCATTTCTCGTAGAAAAACCGAGGCGAATGGGGTGGGCCACCCTGTATATGTATACATATAAAAATAATAAAAGTACTTTTTTTCGTCATTTAAAGTGCGTTCGTTCTCATTGCACGATGCTCTTTTCTTGCTGTAGACAGCGTGTAATAAAGCACCGCGTTAAAAACTCTGCCAGACGGTCGTAAAAGCCTCGTTGCAGACCAAGAAAGTTACTTCCGACGATTAAGATTTTTTATTGCTTATCTTTTCGCCCTTTCAGACTACTTCAAATAATCTAAATTTATTGTGTGGTGTTCAGTGGTTTTCTGCACTCTTAATTCTGATAAAGCTCTGAAAAGAGGAAATTACAGCAGCACTAAATTAATTTAATTACAAAATCTGAACTAAGATATGTCTAGATATGTATGAATGGTGTTGCCGCAAGACGAGACGAGAGAAGAGAAGCCATTCTCTCGTCGCATCCTGTAGACTCGAGAAAGGCTATCTCGTCTCGACAAGAGTGCAATTTTCTTAGTCGAGAGACAACTCTCTTTTGTCTCGTTCTGTTCCAATTTTCTCGTAAAAAAATATGATTTATGTAAATACACACATCTTAGAAGTTCTAAAAGTTAAAATTTTATACTTGCGTGTACCCGATTGTCCGTTTAACTTAGATCAGGTAAATAACCAAAAGAAGATGCATTTTGGAAAAATATGTTTCAAGTTAAAGTTGCTAGAATGAAGGACAAATTCAACGATACTAATAGTTTTTTAGTCATTCCCATTTCAACTTTGTTTTTTCAAATATCCAATCATTATTTTTTGTTCAGAATTTTATTCTACATGTAAAAAGGAGCAACTATATAAATATTTTTCCTACGAGCGTGCGGAAAAGTCCACTTTTCCACACGCATTTGAGTGCGCAAAGTTGCACTTTTCCGCACGGCGTGCGGAAAAGTGAACTTTTCTGCACGCCGTGCGGAAAAGTAAAACTACTCTAAAATCTTACAGGTAAGCAAGATTTAGTTTATTCTCTTTTTTGTTTGTTACTTATGTTACTTACGTAATTTTCAATATTTCAACTTAAACACAAAAAAAAAACATTTTTTTAATTACCCTGTATAATAATAATAAATGATTATGAAAAGTCAAGCAACAATATGTCATCTTGGTGATTTTAACACATGTCCATATGAACAAGCAATTGCACAAATGAATTCAATACAAAAAAGCATTTTTAATGAAAAGGCGTCATAGTATCTTTTTTTAATTAAATAAAAATCCGACAAAAATAATTATTTAAAATGAGTAGTTCCGATGAAGAGCTACCAGATTCTAT
Organism: Listronotus oregonensis; assembly: GCA_019359885.1. Lineage (NCBI taxonomy): Eukaryota > Metazoa > Arthropoda > Insecta > Coleoptera > Curculionidae > Listronotus > Listronotus oregonensis. Next base: position 150,871 of record JAHBCN010000294.1, read on the forward strand.
CCTGGATGCAGCAAATACCGTAAGTTTGAATTTATTACCAGCAAAATCTCGTGAAAAATATGAGAATCAATATAGTCATTTCGAAAACTGGTGCTCCAGCAAGGGGACAAAAAGTATTAAAGAAGAAGTGTTCTTGGCCTATTTTGCGGATTTGCAAAAAACATATATGGAGTAAGTACTCTATGTTAAAATGTGTCCTCAAAGTGAAAAGGAACCTTGATTTAACTTCATATTTCAAGCTAACATCACTACTTAAACACCAAAACGTGGGATACCGGCCAAAAAAATCAAAAACTTTCAGCAAAGAAGAAGTTTCAAGATTCATAAAAGAAGCACCTGATAATATTTACCTTCTAATAAAAGTGGCTACAATTTTTGGATTAGCCGGTGCTTGTAGGAGAGATGAACTTACAAAAATAATGATTGATGACATACAGGATAATGAAAATTTGATAGTGGTGAAAATTCCTGACAGTAAAAATAACACTTCCAGAATCTTTGTAGTGTCCGATGAAACAAATAATGGACTTTATCTGCAATTGTGCCGTAAATATGCAAATTTGCGAAAACCACATACCCCACACAGACGTTTTTTTGTCCAGTATAAACAAGGAGCATGCAGTACGCAATGTGTGGAATAAATTCAATAGGTAAAATGCCTTCAGAAATTGCTGCATACCTAAAATTAAAAAATCCAGAAGAGTACACTGGACATAGTTTTCGTCGATCCTCTGCGATATGTTAGCGGATTCTGGAGAAGGAATTACCAATGTCAAGCGACTTGGGGACTGGAAATCAACGGCTGTAGCTGAGAGCTCCATTGATGAATCCACAAATCAGAAAAAGGATATGTCGAACAAGGCCGTATTTAGGCGGTGGCGAAATGGGCGGCCGCCAAGGGCGCAGCTACCAGGGGGGCGCAAAATTGGCAATGAAAATTTTTTTTTTATCTGTTGTCAGTACCGTGGTCATATTACTATTATTTTTTATTGACAAAATTATTCAAATAAATTAATTACCACAGAACAATTTTATAACAAATTTTTAACTTAGATACTTTTTATTTAATTATTTTTAATAGACTGAAGAAATGTATAAGCTATTATTAAAATATTAATTTATCCGATACCTACAGCGAAAATGTAACTCTTTGAATTTTTTTAATATTCAAGCTGCGGATAAATTGGTATATTATAAATTGGGGGCAGCACTAGTTCTTTTTTCTTGTTGCATATTATTTAATTTATTAAAGTATAAATGTTATAGGTTTTAGTAGACCTGCTATGCACAATATTTTTGTAACTACGATTTTATTATTAAGCAAAAATAGTAAGTTTAATCATCCCCAAATAAGGATGACATTCCACTTCTGTCAGTCAGATAAACAGTTGTTTTATATAATCATATCTTTTTCAAATAGTAGGCCAATTTTTTTATATAAAGAAAATTTAGAATTTGACACAAATTCCACCACAAAATTGGCATTTTAAAGAAAATTCTCGGTTTAAAAAACTTTAAACCTACAACTTTGCATTTTAATTTTTTAAATTTCCGTATAACCCCCGAAATCCCCATTTTCGTTGAGGGGGCGCAAATATTAAGCCCCGCCAAGGGCGCGGCCATACCTAGATACGGGCTTGATGTCGAATAAAATATTGACCATAAACAACTCCCCTCCTGAGCTAAGTCAACCTTCATCAAGCCGTACAATAAGCGCTTCCATAAGCCACCCGCTAAATGAAATTACAGGTTCTGCAATTAATTTACAATATGCTAATATCTGTTCTTTTGTTGTAAATGTTATCAACAAATAATTCCCATTTATAAACATGTTGTAGTAGTTCTTTCAGATTAAACATAATTTAAAAATAATCATTGCTTTAATATTGGTATTATCTGACGCTCGTAGGAAAAATTTTGTTCTACGCTTGCGCAAAGGACTTTTTCCGCACTTGATGCTTGCCCGAACTCCGCTTCGCGTCGTTCGGGCAACGGCAGTCGCGTGCGGAAAAGTATCACTTTGCGCACTTGTTAGGAAAATAACTATTTTAATCCGATTTTAATTTTGGAAGATATTTATTTAAAGAAATTATGAAGGCCTATTTTTTAAATTTTTGGTTTAGGCCGATATAACACAGGATGTGGCTACCGTGAATTTAAATCGTTCTACACGATGCTGTACGACATAGAAGCGATACGACACCTCGGCAAAATGTTGCTTGTCAACATTTTTCTTTAGTTGCCTGTAAACACTTGTTGCGAACATAGCATATTTTATGAAATAATTATTAGTGAAAATGGCCGCTAACAGAGATATTAACTTGTAAAATACTACTAGAGTAGAAAAATTTCCATGTTTGTATAATTTTGAATTACCAGAATATTCCGGAAAAGACATAACTAAAGAGGCATGGAGTGAAATTTCAAAGAAACCGAATTTATCCGATTTTGCAAATATAAATACGTATGTCTGCATCATTCTCACTAGATACTATCATCTTCACTTGATATCCTAATAGTACAGGATCCCACTGCTTGATTCTGCAGGTATCTGTTTTTTTGATACAACCAATTTTAAATGAATGTTAAGGAAGTATGCAATGGATTAGGGATAGGTTGCCTATAAAAAATTAGCCGCATTTATCTGTAATTAATTTTAGTATGATTAATTCGCTAACATAACTTGCAACTAAATGTTTTTAATGAATTTTACGACATTTGAAAGATAATAATGTCACAAATTGAAAAAGAAATGGTTGCCAGCTCTCCGTCAGGCGCAACGTTAGGGTTGCCAGCTGTAAACAGGTATATCAGTGTTAATTGTTTACACTTACCGTTTTTTTTTTTAAATTTGTAATACAAAATTAAAGTTTTATATATACTAAATACAAAAATCCATGGTTGCCAGTTGGAAAATGGACGCAAACAGAGGTTGCCAGGTAAGTGGAAGCGCAAGAGAGAAGATGCTCGCATGGTTATGTGCTGTAAACAAGAGTATAATGTAGTGTCGATGTAGTTATAGTATTTCTTTACTTATTTTTTATGAAACATAATTTTTTTGCGTGAGAAAAAGCCTATATTTTCTTTTACTTGTATTTTTTACTTGCAATGGATAGTAATATTTCTGTTTTTATTGATTAAGATCTATTTTTTTTTAATTATAAATCTTATTACTATTATTATATTTAATTTGTGATAATTACTCCAAGTTAATTCACACACACTAACATTCATTAGTCAATCAGAGCAATGGAACATAAAATGATGAAGTTAAACAAAAATTTCGATTTTAAAGTTTTTTTATTAAAAAAGTAAAAACCAATTTTTTTTCAAAAATAATGTATTGAACATTGTACTTATTTTAAATGCAAATCTTATAATTATACATATCTCCAATTTTTCTTATTCAATGTCTGTATGGGTGTCAATATCATCTGAATCAGAGCCATCATCTACTTCTTTATTTTCATCTATGTCTTGTTGGTGTTCATCTAAAGTTAATTCTTTTGGTGCTGACAAGATATCTTCTACAGTCATTGGTGTTGGATCGCCAATAAACCACGTTTTAAAACAGTGAACTTTATGTAACATGGTAGATGATAACCATGTACTTCCATCATGTCACTATTGAAGGTTATGTCATTGTATTTATAGTTTTTCTTTTACGAAAAAATGACATAAGTTCACACTTTTTAAAAGATTCACTATTAAAATCAGTCAATTTTCCACCCTCGTGGCACCAAAAACACGTCTTTATTTTCATAAACTTTCGTAAACGAGAGAAAGTGACGTGTTCGTCTTTTGTAAGCGAAAAAATACGTATACTAGTATACCATACGTAAACTGTCGTTATGGTATAAGGGTCACAGCTGTCATGTTTTTTTCTTGTGTACAGCACATAACAATGCGTGCATCTTAAGTGATAATAAGATTTATAATAAAAAAAGTAGATCTTAATCCAATAAAAACAGAAATGTTACTTACTATCCATGAACATTGAATGAATAAATGAAAAAAAATCGATTTTCTTTAAAGATTCTGTAGACAACTTTGCAAGTAAAAAATACAAGTAAAAGAAAATATAGGTTCTTTCTCACGCGAAAAAAAATCATCATGCTCTAAAATTTATGTTTTATAACAAATAAGTAAAGAAATACTAGAACTACATCGATACTACATTATACTCTTGATTACAGCACATAACAATGCGTGCATTTCTCTTGCGCTTCCACTTACCTGAAGCGAGAATCGTGTATTGAAATCATGGCAACCTCTGTTTGCGGCCATTTTTCAACTGGTAACCATGGATTTTTGTATTTAGTATATATAAAACTTTAATTTTGTATTAAAAATTAAAAAAAACAGGTAAGTATAAACAATTAACACTGATATACCTGTTTACAGCTGGCAACCCTAACGTTGCAGCCGATTGAGAGCTGGCAACCATTTCTTTTTCAATTTGTGACATTATTATCTTTCAAATGTCGTAAAATTCATTAAAAAAACATATAGTTGCAAGTTATGTTAGCGAATTAATCATACTAAAATTAATTACAGATAATTGCGGCTAATTTTTTATAGTGATGAGCAAAGCAAGACCAAGACCCGAGCTAGTCTTGGTCTTGGTCTTGGTCTTGCAAGTCTGGTCTTGGTCTTGCAAGTCCAAAGAAGGTCTTGGTCTTGGTCTTGGTCTTGGTCTTGCTGCAAGAGTCTTGCTGGTCTTGCTTTTTTGGTAGTAATAATTTAAACTAAGCAATCTTAAATAAAATATTTTTTTTATTACTTACAAATAAATAAAGATGGAGACTATATCTTTTTCTTTAAAATTTTAAAATATACCAATTTTAAACTTACTTGTTCATTTAAATTATTTGATTAAAAAGCATATTTTAAATGTAGGGGTTTATTTATTTATAGCTCTTCATTTTTAGTTAAATTGAGACAAAACCTGCTTTTATACATTTAGTGGCATATAAAAACATTTTAGTGATAGGAACTATTTAAATTTTCTTTGAAACAGCATATAAAATCTAAGCAAATACAAATACTTTATAAACATTCTGCATATACAAGGTGGCTCAATGGTGCGACAAAGTTCGATATCTCCGAAACCGTTTATAATGGTGAAAAACTGAATATACAAAAATTATAGAAAAAAAAGGCGTAAAAAGTAAAATTATTTTCTATTTCAGAATTTTCCAAATAATCCACTACCACTTACGAAAACTTCCTTATTTTAAGCTTTTAACCCAAAATTAAAAAAATATGACAAAAAATTAATTTAAAAATGGCTTTTCTGCATATTATGCTGGAAATTCTTGAACTGTCATATAGGTACAATATTGACGTAGATGGTTTTTTAATTATCATTTTCGGTTTTGACAAAAATGTCGGCATCATTCTACTTTTGGCATTGTTTTGACTTTTCCGTCTAAACCGAAAGTGAAATTTAAAATCCATTTATATAAAAAGTATTCCTATATGACATGACAAATATCACTTTTACATTTATATCTTAGTTTAAAGGAGCAATCTAATGATGCCACTTCTTACAGTGTGGCACAAAAATAATGTATTTCTGGATTTTGGAAAATTTTGATCCACTCTGTAAGTGGCATCACTAGATAGCTAATTAAAAAAAAAACAAGGTAAGTAATTTTCAGCTTCTATAACTTTTGCACTCCTAGTTTTTCTCTGTCGTAAACGGTTGACCATTGAGTCACAATCTTATTATTTTTGAAACATGTTATTGAATTTACTAGTTATCGTTGTTAGAGAATTTTATAAAAGAACAAAGTGATCGATTTAATTATTATTTTATTTAAAAAAAACCTGTTACTCATAAAATAATCGCCTTTTTAGGCAGTTCTCGACACATTTTTTCTCATGTCTGTATGAAATGCCTTTGTATATTGAATATGAAAATTAAATATTATAATTTAAAAAAAAGTGACAAAAGTGCAAGAGTCTTGCAGGTCGGTCTTGGTCTTGCGTAGTCTTGCACTCCTTGGTCTTGCATACCCGGTCTTGGTCTTGGTCTTGCAAGCAAGAGGGGTCTTGGTCTTGCTGCAAGACCATGACCAAGACCAAGACCGCAAGACCAAGACCGCAAGACCAAGACCGGTCTCGCTCATCACTAATTTTTTATAGGCCAGCTATCCCTAATACATTGCATACTTCCTTAACATTCATTTAAAATTGGTTATATCAAAAAACAGATACCTGCAGAATTGAGCATTGGAATCTTAGACTATAAAAACAACTAGCTGTTTCATATGTTGTTGCGTGTTAATGGTTCGTGCTGGAGACATTTTTTGTTGCTTATCCTAAATGTTTTGTTGATGTCGTAGGATAGGGATTTTAGAATAACGAGAATAATAACAAAAATAAAATTTAAAAAATAAATAATAATAAAACATAAACGTAGATAAGTGTTTAGATTATTTGGTTTTGTTTTTTTTCTGTGTCAGACCATCAGCTAGATCATATGGCTGAGCACACTCAGTCGCTATACCCCGGGACCATAGCCGAAGCAGTTTCATTGTATTAAAAGTTTTCTGGCAAGTATACCCAACCAAAACTTTTTAAAACGAAACATATTTGCGTATATAATGCTATCTTTTTGTGTTCGTGCACAGATATGTTTCCAATTCAAAAGGATTTTTAAATATCAAAGGACATGGCACACTTCTTATGGATTTGAGTCACCGACAGATTTTTTTAAAATTTTAGTATTTTATTTTGAAGGTCTAAATAAGCATTTTCTTTCATTGCACCAACCTTGTAGCTATACAGGGTGATACTATAAAATGAAGTTAAAAATTCTTAAAAATATTTATTTTATTTATTACAAAATACTGTCTGTTACCCTAGACTGATAAAATTAGGCATTTTTTATATAAAAAGAATATATATTCTTTACAAAGTACTTTTTTTATCGTGTACAGGGTTTTTATTTGTCATGTCTTACAGGGTGCCCGATTTATTAATGAACCAACAAATATACAGTCCAGTAGGCCTAAATATAAATATTATGTCAGTTATTATTATAACCTATAGGAATTTCGTAACTTGGCAGTAACTCATTCATACATAGAGCGTGTTCTCCCCAAAAAGTCATTTTTAGATACTGGGTGAACCAAAATTATATGGCGGTTTTATTTATATTTTTTCCAGTCATACTGAAACCGCTGTTGTAAAAAGATTTTTTGTCACCGATCTACACTATAAACATACTGGGTGATGTAAACAAAAGTTTCAAAAAGTGACTTAGTATTACGTAAAATGTCGCAATTTAATAGAAACATAAATAATTAATGCATAATATCTTACAGTAAAAACACAGGTTACTGATTTTAAGGTTACCCTTAATCATTTTACAACAAAAATAAACACTATGGTTAACTTTAAACAGTAACAAGTTAGATACTCTTTGTATAGGGACATATTTTTATTAGTAACTAATAACAATGATGTATTAATTCGTATGACTCATTTGAATTAAACTAAGACCATTGTTTAGCTTAATTAAATACTTAATACTAAAATGATTTAAGTAAACTATACAATTTATAAGAAACGGAGATGGAAAGATCATACTACTTATTTTAATTAAAGTTTTCTTCAGTTTCGTATAAGTTTTTCGAAATTTCTTTTACCATGTTCCAACTAAACGAGTCCGGATTCAGTTAAATGAACTGGACAGCAAGTTATAGCTTCCGGTAAAAATATATTAGTTTTGACATAGAAATCTACACGAGATTTGATTGAAAATCTGTTCCTAACATTATCTTCTTGATTACAAATAAAGCAACCTCTACTTCAAACTAGCACTTTTATGGAAATGGCCATTGGATTTCCATTATTTTCAATACGTAAAAGGCGTTGATGACAATTTAAACACAAAAGACAATTATCATTAAGTACCATATCCACCAAACGAAATTGTTTCCTAAACATCACTGAAAGTTCCAATCTCTGATCATTTACAGGGTTTTTGACGTTGGGTAAGGGTATTCTAATCCTAGCGTTATTTAAATTGCAAGTGTAACACCGAACCATTATTTTGCTTTATTGTGCAATATTCTACTAACTAACAAATTACTGAACTATTTTTTTTTAACTGCTGCACAATTTTTTTAAATACAAATTCAAAATAATTTGACGTACTGGTTAATACAAACATTTATGTACTTGTTAAACAAGCGAACATTTTTTAAAAACCCCTACTACCACAAATATTTTGTTTGGGTTCATCATGGTTTATCTAACTTGTTACTGTTTGAAGTTTACCATAGTGTTTATTGTTGTCTTAAAATGATCAAGGGTTACCTTAAAACTCGTAATCTGTATTTTACTATAAGATATTATGATTAATTATTATTTATTTTTGTATTAAATTGCGACATCTTACCTAATACAAAGCCACTTTTTGAAAACTCTGTTTCCAGTATGTTTATAATGTAGATCGGTAAAAAAATCTTTTCAACAGCGGTTTTAGTATGACTGGAGGAAAATATAAATAAAACCGCCATATAACTTTGGTTCACCCAGTATCTAAAAATGACTTTTTGGGGGAACACGCTATATGTATGAATACGTTACTGCCAAGTTACGAAATTCCTATAGGTCATAACAATAACTGACATAATATATTATATTTAGGCCTACTGAACAGTATATTTGTTGGTTCGTTAATAAATCGTACACCCTGTAGAACATGACAGATAAAAACCCTGTACACGATAAAAAAAAAAATACTTTGTAAGGAATATATATTCTTTATATATAAAAAATGCCTAATTTTATTAGTCTAGAGCAACAGACAGTATTTTGTAATAAATGAAATACATATTTTTAGATATGTTTGGCTTCATTTTATGGTATCACCCTGTATAGCTACAAGGTTGGCGCAATGAACGAAAATGCTTATTTGGACTTCCAAAATACAATACTAAAATTTCAAAAAAATCTGTCGGTGACTCAAATCCATAAGAAGTGTGCCATGTCCTTTAAAGAACTTTTTTTCTAAAATTTTAGGTTCAGACAAACAACTTTTACTTAAAACATTTTTTAAAGACTACGTTTTCGATGTTGTCTGTCCTAGGATAAATAAACCACCCGATATTTTAGGAAATGTACACATTGGTTTATAAATTTAAAAGGCACAGACATAACCAAAGCACTTATTGGTGTTTTAAATTTATGCAGTTTTAGGTTTAAATAAAAATGGTAATTATTTTATAAACACACTACTTAAAAAAATGGAAGTTAGCAGGCTGATAAAAACATGAAATCCAGATACTGTCTATATACTCATACTGGGTCTTCTTCAGAAGTGTCTCATCACTATAAGATATTTTTTACACAATATTCTCTAAGAACCCTTTGTACCGGGTGTTCCACTAAGAGAGGTAGTCGGCTATATCTCATATATACTACTAATAGTATAACTTTCGGGAAAAAAGAAATTGGCGGAAATTATTTTAAGTCTGTGGATGGCGCTAGGGGCGTAATTAGCAAAACATAAAAATATATTTCTCAAAAAAATCAAAAAAGTGTGTCAATAAGTAGTACCATTTTAATCTTTAATGTTTTCTAAACTAAGAGCTTCAGGTGTATTTGTCAGTTCTAAAATAAAGTGGTGGGGTAGGTTAAAGTTTAATTTATAAAAGTGCTAATAACTTCGGTTTGCTTTAACCGAATTTAGTGAACTTGGTCTCGTTTAGAAGATAATTTTAAGCATTATTTTCAGGTCTATAAACTATTGCTGCACTCATCTCACAAACGCCGCTAGAGGGCGTCAAGTAAAACTAACTTATTTTACGAAATTTTTGAAAAATTTAAATGCAATGATATATACCTTTTTACATATTTATATAGAGAAATCCCAACAAACGAAAAGCTTAATATTCTTTTCAAACCGAATATTAGCAAAAATATAAACTAGACATAGAGACGTAACGCATTTAACGACACAATGTTTTTGCTGGGCCGATTTCTTTAGGTAAAAATTAAATTTAGAAATTTTTACAAAATCTAATGACATACTACATAATTTTTAATTATTTAACCCATTTGGCGATATTAGACAACATTAGATAATTACCAACCTATAACTATAATAATCCATAGAGGTGGTTCCTTATCAAGTTAGCTTTGAAAACAAAAGGATGTTGAAATAAAATTCAACAAGTTTTATTTTAAAATATTATTTTTATATTTTGAAATAAAAATTGTTGAATTTTTTTCAAAGCTAACTTGATAAGGATGGATTATTACAGTTATAGGTTGATAATTATCTAATGTTGTGTTATATCGTTAAATGGGTTCAAATAAGTAAAAATCATTAAATTTTGTAAAAATTTATAAATTTAATTTTTACCTTAAGAAATCGGCCTAGTAGAAAACAATGTGTCGTTAAATGCATTACGTCTCATGTCATATTTATATTTTTGCTAATATATTCGGTTTAAAAAGAGATATTAAATTGCGGTTTTCGCCGTTTTGTTGATTTTTTCTCTTATAAATATGTAAATAGGTATATATCATTGTATTTAATTTGTCAAAAATTTCGTAAAATAAGTTCGTTTTTACCTTGACGCCCTCTAGCGGCGTTTGTGAGATAAGTGTGGCAATAGTTTATACACCTAAAAATAATGTTTAAAATACTCTTCTAAACGAGACCAAGTTCACTAAATTCGGTTAAAGCAAACCGGAGTTATTAGCACTTTTCTAAATTAAATTTTAACCTTCCCCCACCACTTTATTTTAGAACTGACAAAATTACACCTAAAGCTGTTTTGTTTAGAAAACATATAAGATTAAAATAGTACCACTTATTGACACACTTTATTTGATATTTTTTTGAGAAATGTATATTTTTAGTGTTTTGACGTTAGCCCTGACGCCCCCTAGCGGCCATCCCACAGACTTCAATTTTCGTATAGCCGCATTAAAAATATTATATTTTATTTAGGTTCTTCCAAATACGGTGTATCGATGCGATGTTGTTTCCGATTGCAAGCCTACAGGAGATAACGTTTTTCGGTAACTATTTTTCACTTAAATGACATAAATTATACACCATTTTAAAGGTAAGGAAATAATCTATGCCTCTGCTGTAACGGATTTTTGAAATATGAGTCGAGTTGAGAGAAAATAGTATCTAAATATAATCGATTTTAGGGTGACTTTCACTCAAGGAAATATTAAAAACTAAATCCAAATTTAAAAAACTATTACAGCAGAAGCCTAGATTTAAGTGTTGGCTTTCATATAGTTTTTTAAAATTATCGATAACTTATACCGTTTTTGAGATGCCCCAAATCCCAAATTGGATCCAATTTTCGCGGCGCGAATGGACTCTTAAGGAATTTTGGTAACAGTACATTTATTGGTACAAACACACTACTTAAAAAAATATGGAAGTAAGCAAGCTGACAAAAAAACATGAAATCTATACACTTAATCTATGTAGTGGATCTCCCTCAGAAGTGGCACTATAAGATTTTTGTTTGCACAATATTCTTTAAGAACCCTTTTACACATACAAGAATTTTAGTAAAATTTATGGTGAAAATTATCACCAAAATTTTGATAAAAATTTGCATCAAACTTTTGATATAGTACATTTATTTGTGTTTGATACTTACAATAAATTTCAGTAGAATTATTGCTATAATTCATGGTATGCTCATGCACACAAATGCTAATTTTATAACAGCTGTTGGATTAGTTTAACATAACCTAAAAAGGCGGAAAGTTAATTAATTTAAAAAAGGTTTTTGGGTTGCCCAAATTCTAGTAAGAATTATTAAACGTGTAATACACAAAATAATTATTGTGAATTTTTGTCACAATTATAGCAAACATTTTCGTAACAATTCTCGTATGTAAAAAACGCTTTAAGATACAAAACTGCATTTTATACAATGGCATGAACTTTAAACTTAACACCCTGTATGTTTTTAGCTTTCTAGGACTAATTATTCAAACTCCATTCCATTTTTAAACTTAGTTAAAAACAGTTTTTTTTATTCATTACTTTTTTTTATTGTGCGTCAAAATTCTGGTCAAGAGGCGTCGAGACAAACGAAAGGAGGCGAGAAAATATTTCGTCTCTTGCCTCAAGAGACTCTTGGCGGCATTATCATTTGTAACTATATATTATGTTAAGAGCTATTTTAAAAAAAATACTTATATTGCTTTGTAAACGGTTACTTTTAAAGAACAAAGGTATATTTAAGCAATAAAAAAATATTTTTCTATAATTTTTTGCTGTGTCACCTCTCGCTGTGCGACCCTTACCAAGTGTACTAAAAATTAATAAAAAACTATCCCTAGCCGAGACACATTTATAACAAAAATGAGTTTTCGTTGTCCTTTTTGTTTAGGTATTTTCCACAAAAGTTGAACCAAAAGTTTTCAAAGTAACATGCGGTGTTTCCCAATAAAGAAAGTTTTTGGACTTGGTGTTTAATACTTTTTAAGACATGGCAAACTCTAGGGAATACAATATGCTTTCAAACTTGTTGGAAGAAGTAATTTCTTAATTATTTAAAGAACTGTAAAAGAGGGAACTGGAGGCTATAGAACAATGTTTCGTAGTTGAAGAAATCTCATTTGAATGCATTTAATAATTAAAGGATTGATCGACTTACCTGTAAGGATGACGATCCTAATTATTCGAGCTGCTGTCCGTAATGATTATTACACTCTGTAGTATGCAATATTCGGGTGACTAGTACAAAAACTTTCCAAGATAAGAATAAGTAAACAACCTTTTTCGATGGGCCTGACGGGCATGAAACGGTTACTCATTGCATTATTTAATTAGATCGCAAGGGGGGTTTCACGGGGGATTTTATAAACATTCACAGCAGCTCGAATAATTAGGATCGATCACCTTACAGGTAAGTCGATCAACCTTTAATTATTCTTCGCTGCTGTCCTACATGATTATTACACTCTGTAGATATACCAAGAAAGAACATAAAAGGCGATCTAATTACTATTTAAATATATAATAAATATAATAATAATACAAACAATAAATTGAACAAGCAAAACAAACAAAATACATATTGATATAGATTACAATCAAAAAATCAAGAACATCATAAAGTGTTAGTTGAAGTTCTCCAACAGTAACTTCAAAAAATCTTTTTTATTTTTAAATTACTTATCTATTTTCTAGTTACATATATGTAAGTTACGACTATAATATTACAGTGATAATACCGCTTTTGCAAATTCCTCTCTATTGTATTTTATAAGGGCTTGTTATAGAATTTCGAAAAACTTTAGACTTTGAGTCCACCCTGCCGTAGATCTAATTACTTCAATATTTACATTATTTCGATAGCTTTTGAGGTGCTAGCATGTCTAGTACTATGCGCAGAAACTTCGAGATATTAATTCCACTTTTTCCAAAGTGTTTTTGACCCACCTAGCTATAGTTTGGACAGATGCACTATGATACGGTTTTTTAAAAGTTAAGAATAAATTATTGTTGTTTTGTGGCCTTAGATTTGTAGTTTTCTGCAAATAATATCTTAAAGTTTTTACTACGCATAGGTAGGTTTTTCGTTGAATTCGGAAAAATTAACGTAGGTTGAAGCCTATTAGGCCCAGAGGTTTTAATTTTTGCAGGTATTCGTATCTCTAAGCCTCCGTCTTCTTTTTCTGAAATGTCTGTAATTGATATTTTTGACAATGTTTGCATTCTGTGAGCGGATAATAATGCTACAAGAGTTGCTAATTTTTTAGTTAGCAGCTCTAGCGTTAGATCTTCAAGCGGATATAGGGTTTGTAAATAGTTCAAAACTACCTCTGGATCCCAAGTGGCTTCATATTTCGGTTGAGGGGGATTTATATTATATTTCCCTTAAAAAATCTTTTAAAATTATTTGATCCTTATCCTAATTTAAAAATTAGTGACAAAGATGCCCTGTGTGTATTTAAGGTAGAATAGGATAAAAATTTTTGAATTTTGAGAAATATTGAAGAACATTGTTTAGAATAAATTCAAAGGGTTATGTTTTTTTCTTCGCAGAATAGCCACCAATTCTTTAGACATTGACTGTATTGTTTATTGAACTATCTGATAAAGAGGCTAAGGGGTGGTATGGCTTCCTCAGGAGTTCCTCTTAATAAAAAAGTTTTCCCGGAAATCTCGCGGCCATCAATGGGGTCTGACAATAAATTGAATGCGAAGTTCTGCAATAATTTTGAAAACAATAATTTTATATTAATTAGTAAAGGTTTGGCCGTAAGAGTCTCTGGAATAGTGGGTACCATGCCTGGCTAGACCAATTTGGTGCAACCACTATTCCGTGGTTTTCCCAGATAAATTTTTTCCAAAACTCTACAAACTAAAGGAAATGGGGGAAAAAAGCATAAAAATACTTTTTTCCCATTTTATGGTAAATGCGTCGACATATAAAGATTCTGGATCTGGAAATCTGGATACAAATCGATCACATTTTTTGTTTTGATACAATGCAAAGAGGTCAAAACACCAAACTTTTCGATAATATTTTGAAAATTTGTATTGTCTAAACTATATTCTACCCTATTATCTTTTAATCTAGATTGAGCATCCGCTATCTATTATTTATAGAGCTAATGTAAGACGCATAAACAAAGTTATTTTTCTGTTCACACCAAGCCCATATTTTTTAGCCACAAAATTAAGACTTTTATACCTTACACTACCCATTTTATTAATACAGGCAATAGCAGTAATATTGTCTATCCGTAATAATATGTTCGAGTTTAATTTATTTTTCGCAAAAGATTTTAAGCCAAAAAGTTAGTAATTCTAGATAATTTATAGCAATTCTTTTTCTGATTCGTTCCAAAACCGTGAGTAGTCTCCTCACCATAAGATGCCCCCAGCCAGTTTTGACGCATCAGAAAAATTTCCATATTGAATGACATCTTTTGAATACTTTGCTTGCTATCCCTTAGATTTTTTATCCACCAATCTAACTCAGCTTTAACGTCTTCGAAATTATCATTATTTTTTTATGTTTTGGGCATTTGTGGAGAGATTTATATTTTACTCCCTCTCCATATTTTTGAGATGTACCCATCCATATTTTACTGCTGGTTTTTTTGGCTACAAGCATCCCTATAATCTTTGCAAACTTTTAATACAAAATTTGGTTTTTTTAAATCGTTTCAAAATCTCAACAATATTTTGTTTTCTCTCTATTGGTAATTGGAGATTCATTTCAACACTGTCTATAATAAATCCTAAATGAGTTATATGCTGTTTGGGAATCAAATCACTTTTTCTAAATTTATTATAAACCCTAACTTACTTAAAATATTTATAACTTTAATTGTATTTTGGGACATTTCTTTGAAGAGGACATTATTAAAAAATCATCTAAATAAGCGGAACATATAATGCCTGCCTCGGCAGATTCTTCAAAATAGGCCTAATTACTTTTGTAAATATATATGGTCCTATATTTAACCCAAAAGGTAGACAATTAAACTCATATACAACGCCTTGAAATTCAAATCTTAAATACTTTTTATATTTAGAGTTAATAGCTAATAAAAAATATGCATCTTTTAAATCTATGCTAGTAAAAAAACAGTTTTTTGTAATTAATTTTAAAATTGTTCTATAATCTTCAAGTTTTAAGTGGGGTTAAAATATAGCTATTTAATTTTTTTAAAATTTAAAATAAACCTGTACTTGCCATTAGACTTTTTTCTTAAAAAATAGGATGATAAAAATTGGCCCATTTTTGGCCTACACTTTGAAATGGCTCCTGTTTTTAATAAATTATTAATAGCCTTTTGTAATTTTCAAGTTCAGATTTATTTATAGTTACGTTAGGTTTATATTTTTGATAAGGAAAGAGCTAAGTTTTAATGATATTCCCTTAATCCATTCTAAAATATTTGCATTTTTGGTTATAAATTCATTCTTTAACAAATTGCTTAAGTGAACCGGCATATTTTACCTTTTTCTTTAACCCTCCAACCTGGATTTCTTTTTTGTATGTGGTCTTGCCTCCTGAAGTTCTGAGTCTGATAGTCTGGTTTCTTCCTCGTTGTGTTCTGGGGGCGCCGGAAGTTTAAAAAAGACTCCGATGCTTTTTTAGCCTGAGTTCCGGAAGGTCCCGGTTGTGGTCCAGATAACTGGAACCTGGAGCGGATAAATTTTTTGGCTTTTAATGATCTCCCCAACTTTTGAGCAGCGTCATTGGCATTGATAGACTCCTTCAACCCTTTTCCAAAAAGGAACTCATCTATGGGGCCCTCCTAGTACTTTACGCACTTCTTCTGTCATATTATATTTTGCGGGGTATCTTCTGTGTTCCGAGAGACCATGATGAACAGTGCACTGAAGTTGTGCACTGTCTGCTAATATGCGTATCACCTTTTCTGCGTCGAACTTGTTTGGGTCTTCCATTATGTCTGTCATTATAGAGCCTATAGCACTAAGGCTATGGCCTAATGAATTTTGTAGGCCGGCTATGTAACGATCATTTTTAATGTTGTCTCGAGATAGGCATATCTCTACCTCTTTATTCATTTTTGGTGCACATAGTGATTCACAATTCTTTACTACGGGGTACTTCTTTTGTAAAGATTGTATAATTTCTTTATCTAGACCTTTTTTCAAATAAAAATTCCATCTTACGGAAATATCGTTATGTATAGGCCTACCTAACAAATCTGTTTCTTCAGGATTCGTTCCTAGAAAATCCGAAAATTTTCCTGAATTATTGTTAGATATCTCGTTCCCGATAGGTTCTGGATCCCCTAAAAAAGATATTTTAGTGAGAAAGAGACATTAAGTCGATCATTTCTCAGCCATAAATAGAGAAAGAGACATTACAGTCAATCATTTCTGTTATAAGTAGAGAAAGAGACATTAACTCAATCATTTCTCATAAAAAAAACGGGTGATTTTTGAATTAAAGGAAGAGACATAAAGTCAATCTTTCCTAGATCAGTATAAACCTACCTTCTTCAATACTGCTCTCCTCACTCTCTGAATTCGAGTGCAAATTATTTAAATCTTGCCTGATCTCCTTTAATTTTTGTAAAATCTTATCAGTCTTGGAGTCTTTTGAACTTTTTGGCCTTTTTGATGGCAATATTTGAATATCCTCATCACTATCACTGTCTATTATTCTATTCCATACACGTTTTTTAACTTCTACCTTAGGCATAATTAGTTTTTACGTTTTTAAACGCACCACAGAAAAAAAAACGACACCGAAAATAAAACTCTGTTCTACCAGCCAGTACAAATAATGCAATGAGTAACCGTTTCATGCCGCGTCAGGCCCATCGAAAAAGGTTGTTTACTTATTCTTATCTTGGAAAGTTTTTTTGTACTAGTCAGCCCGAATATTGCATACTACAGAGTGTAATAATCATGTAGGACAGCAGCGAAGAATAATTAAGAAAAATATTTATTTCGATAATATCACCAAAAAATAAATACTAGAAAGTGCTTTCAAGGTCTAGTCCACTTTAAAATTTTCAAAAAATCGATTGTTGTTTTGCATTTTTTACATCCTTGGACCTTTCAAAATTACTTCCTAACAACTACAATTCTAAAGGCCCCCACAGACCTCGTTATTTTTAAGCAGTTTTAAACGTGGCGATCAAAAGCGCCGATTAACATTGCCAGTTTGTGGGCGAAAAACGAACATAACACCGTCAGTGAAAATTTCTGGCAGCGCTTGAAATCTTAATCGTCGATTCGTCCGTCTTTTTCAAAAAACGAAGTGTGTGGTGCAAATCGTCATTCTTGTAACAAATAAACATGCTTCATTTATGTTTTTTGGTGTACGACTGCAACTTTCGGCGATTAAGACGGTTTAAAATTAAATTAACTGTAGGGAAATAAAAGTTTTAGTCGTCCGACTGAGCAGTATTAATCGGCAATTAAGAAGGATAAAAAGAACGATAGTCTGTTGGGCCCTTAACACTTTAAAATAATTGAAAATGTGCGCATGCTCTTAGCTGTAGGCAGTTGCTCACGGAGCTGTTAGTCAGCGTTTTCCTCGAAATGTCTTTTTGTTAAACGGCGGACAGTTAATCTCCGGAACTACCGAACCGATTTTAAAAAACCTTGTCGAGTTTTTGTTTATTAAGATGTTTTTATTTATTAAAACAGCTGAGAAAAAAAATATTTTTTTTTGTTTTTTAGCCTTCTAAAGTGGACTAGTACCTTAAATGAAATATCTGCACATCTGGGACTAGGATATATCTTTTAAATTAAACGAAGACTGCAAAAAAATTTTTAACCAATTATTAAACTTTACATTTTATTCTATAACTTGAATATCTTTAAATTCCATATAAATTTGGCAAAAACTGTGAAAAACGGCCCCTAATATTGCGTTGAACCAATACCTCCTATACAAGAAAAGGCCTCGGTGCTTTGCGCGTGACGTCATCACATCTAGGCCTAAAATATTTAGCAGGAATAGGAATTATTATGTTCAAGTTTGTTATATTATGTAAATTTTTATAATGTTATTAAGGGTTTCCTGTTTAAACGGGGCTGCCAGAACGTGAACTGAACCCTTAGCCGCACCCCATTCGATTTTTTTTCGGGAAAACGAAATTTCAAAGCAAAAACCCGATATTCCTATACACGTAATATCGCAGATTTTAGCGTCATTATAGTGTCACGAATGGGGTTTACTGTCATAATTGAGGTTTACTGTCGTAATTGGGGTTTACTGTCATAATTGGGGTTTACTGTCATAATTGGGGTTTACTGTCATAGTTGGAGTTTAATCATACTTCTTATCTAGGTGCTCTTTAAAATAAGAAAGAGGGTACGAGACTATTTACTAAAGGTTTGTAGTTTTCTTTTCCTAGTTTTACTCAGTTGATTATGATTATTTTTAGAGCAATAATTTTTAAGAAATGTGTTAGAAATGCTACTGAGAAAAATTTTTGTATTATCAAATTTTATATGCTCTTTGCATTTCTCAAAGGAGTTAAAAGTTCATGTTTACATAGATACTTTAAGAGCAATTGAGAGAGAAACGACTTTTATTGTAAATATCCAAAAAAGTGTCTTCAAATTCATCAATTAGTTTTTTTAAATATAATGTAAGATACCAACACCATATTTACTACTTTTTCACGAGGATATAAAAGACGCCCGACTTAAAGATTGTATAAGATTGTAAGAATCTTCTACAATGCAAGGTTCATTTAATGTTAGATTATCCTTGGAAAACTCACAGTTGATTTTTTTTAAAACAATGTAGCAGCAGTATCCACCCAAATAAGTTATAACTGGCATTTCAGATCTGACAGCTTCAGAGTCCGAGTCTTGAATAACAAGTTTGGATAACAAACTATCAATCTGGTCAGCATAACTTAAAGAGGTATCTACTTGGGATTCGCTGAGGGTGTCATAATCTGATTGAAAGAATTCATTTATATTAATATTTCCATAATGTCTAGATTTTAGTGACAGTACAGATTGAATTCTGAGCCTTTTTCTGACTCATATAGTTGGCGAACTGAGATATGGTAATGGCCGCCAGCTAATTGCCTGTACTTTCCAAAACGCCCTTCCAATGGATCTGTTTGAAATTTGCCTAGTAATACATAATTCATATCTAATTCTGTTAAACAATATTTAGTACTTCAAGAAGTCCAGTGATGGTGTGACTTAATGCAGTGTGTGTCTGCCGAGTTAAGTTATTTGGAAAATTAGATGTTTTCCAAGTATCTAACCAATTTTGCATTTGATTTAAGAAATAAAATTTAGGATCCTTATTGGGCTCAGCTAGTATTGATTTGGTGAAAGGTTCCTGGTACTTATCTAATAAATGTTTTCCCTTAAGGGGAGTTTTAACGTTAACGATTTTCCACCATGTCCATATAATGCTAATAAAGTCTGCTGTGTCTTGTGAATAAGATAAATTATTAAAAGGGCCTTTTAGAGCCTCGATAATAAAAGGATTAAATATTTTAAGGGATAATTTGACATTTTGTCTTTCTATAGATGATGGATATAAAGCCTTTAAGCTAGTGAATAGCCATGCTTTAGTAATTTGTCTCTTTCCAGTTCATGCAGTTTCTTGACAGTAGAAAAGGCGGCACATTTTTTTTACCTGTCTCAAAATCAGGATATGAAAGAGTTTGATCGGGTTTCGAATTAAGCCAGTTATTAAAAATACATTTTAATAAATGTACCGTGTCAAAAAGGTAAAATAGTGGTCTTTTCTGGGTCTATAGGATGTGGAAAAACTATGTTAAGTTCATTTAAGTCTGAAAACTTACTCATTGCTTTACTATTTATTGCATTATTGTCACTAATTGTACAAAATACTAGGTATCCAATTTCTTCTAAATTTTCTATTATAGTTTTAATAAACTGATATAACATTTCCGAGTTTACTGTGGACACAGGACATATATGAATAACTTCTTTAAGACTTGAGCAAGGACTAGTTATCATGAATGCTACTGCGGATGATGCTACACTATTATTATTTACTGCTGTACCTACAGTATTACCTGCTTTATAATCCAAATAGGGTTCAATATGAATTTCATCAAAAAGTAATATAACATTTTTCTCTTTATCTGTTAAATAATGGAAAATGTTGCGAGCATAGGATTAAAAAGAACTTTCTTTCATCAATATGGGGATCTGTTAAAAATGTATTACAAATATTTTTTACTGTGTCGGGATGAGGTAAGATAATCGGAGCATGGCTACGTAAATATTTATAAGCATGGGGACTTATAGTAAACAAAATTGAACATAAAACCATGGTACTAGGTGAATATCTATATCTTTCCTTTGGTAAACATAACAACCTTAACTGTTCTGACACAAATTTTAGATTTTGAGTTTGTTCATCAGACCCATTTAAATTTGAAAGAATATTTATAACAAAATTTAGGATCTTTTTGTTGTCAGATTGGGGCTTGGTTTGGTATGAATTAGACTCATGATCTGGTATCGAACTGGGTATGCTACTCGAAGGCTCGGTAGAGTTCTCGGTACTAGGACCTAAGGGAACTGACATCATTGTATTATCAATTGCATCAATAACATTTCCTAAATCATCCAAATTGTCAATTTTAAAAGGAGACTTTAAATTAGTTATTGAAACACACACAGACTGGCCATATAAATATGTCTCTAAGTTTAAGTTCATATGAATTACAATTGCCCAAGTTATTATAGGACCAGGAGAAAAATCAAATTTAAATAATGTTACATTATCTGAATTTACTACTGAAAACCACCCATCCTTAACACTATAATGTTTAAACAGCCCTAAAAATCCATCGAAATCATTAAAACATGTAGCATCTTTATGAGCGTTAAATTCTTTTTTACTTTGTTCTAATGCTTGAAAAAGATGTAACTCATCAAGCTCTTTAAACTTTTCATCCTTACTTTTCCGAGTTGTTGTGTTTTTGAAAAATAGGAAGGGCAATTTGGGAAAATAGTAGGAACAGAATTATCTCTCAATCGAGGCTTCTTTAAATTTACTGTGATAATATTACCTGTTTTGGATCCTGCTCTGAAATAATCCAAATAATACTACCTGTAGTAAAATGTAATTCACACACTTTAGTGTTTTTATTTGGGACTAAATCGTCTCGCGGAATTGATTGCAACCATTTTTTTTAGCTCGCTGTCGTTGGGAAAACCAAACACATGAACTTTTGGCCCATTAGTGTAATTACCACGGCAACCCGGAGCACAGCACTTATACGGCATATTCACAAAAAATACTCGAACTTTTAAACCCGCAAATAGGTAAACAGAAAACTGATTTAATCTTAAAAATAAACGAGATAAGACAAAAGCAATACTTAAACTCACGTTAAACTAAAGTTAGGTTAGTAAGTACCCAGCGTTGTGCTTTCGACATAAAGCAAATGTACTAAAATTGCTCCCAAAAATGTACTAGATTGTACTAGATTACATTTTCTTCAATTTTTAGGATTGGCTTTGAGTGCTGTTGGGTTTCATTGATTAAACAAGATTTTTATGAAAATGTAATAGATTATTCGGATTTTAGCTATTGTAGTAATAGCGTAATAGTCAGTGTCTAATTGTAATAGATCTAGTACAATTTTAATAGCAAGCACAATCCTCGCGATGAGATTGTCAATAACACGCTCAGCGACATTTCATACATTTTATATGGAAAAATCATCCGGCCTAGATGTGTTGACGTCACGCGTAATTTATTTGGAGCCCGAGGCCTTTCTTGTATAGGAGGTATTGGTTGAACGCGCAATGTCGCTCTTGGTGCAGAAGCGTTCGCATTTCTACATTTCTCCTGGCTTGCCTTGACCCCCCACTACTCTGCTTCAAGAGCGACATCACGCGTTCAACGCAATGTTCGAAGACAAATTTATATGGATATGGAAGTTAGACAAGTTCTAGAATAAAATTTTAAGTTTAATAATTCGTTTTTAGCTTGTTTAAATAACATAATATAAATAATAATTTTTAAAAGGATCAGCTTTTCCACTTTAAGGGGAAGCTAACGTTTTTAATTTTTTTGCATATTTTTTGAATTTGATTTTCTAAATGGAAAACCTTTTAAGAATATTGTGTAAAAATTTAAGAGGGATCGGAGCAAAAACTAAATTTTTTAGTGTTTAAAACTTTAAAGCGTTTTTCCTACTGCACCGATATTTCTAAAATTTTGAACACTATTTACGAGGTAACGCCGGAGATTTTTTTTTAAATGTATAAATATCTTTTATTTTACAGTAACAAATAAGCCGATTTTTTTCGCAAAAATCACGTTCTTCACTTGAGAGTGTTCCCAAAAAGTGAAAAATTGAAATATTAAAAACCCCTTCCAACTTCCTGAGGAAAGAGATTATCTACGAAAAAATTTGGGGTTTTTAATTTCATATAACCCAGCACCCAGTTATGCGGGCCACCGCAATTCTACTTTTTTCCAAGATGCTTTCAAATAATTGCCGCCATCATTAATTTTAATAGTTAGATTTTAGTTGTGTCGTCCAAAAAAATTCGCAAAAATGTGCCTTTTTGAGAAAATTACCGTTACCCTCCCTTAAAAGGGCCCAAATCAATTTAGGCGGTTTTACAAAAAAACCATTGTGTTGTACAGACTTTGGTTTTTTATGTTTTTATGCACCACTTTTTTTTAATGATAGCACTAAGGCTTTGTTGTTAAATTTAAGCTACCATAAACATTTCTGTAAAGAGTGTTATAAATAAAAGCGTCTGTATCTTATAGTCCGGGAGGCCACCGCAAAAACCCAAGCCAATAAGAGATACGCATGAAACATTTTTTTATATTACTATGAACAATAGTCAATTCAAAGCCGCACTGCTGCCTCAGCTCAGCGGGTTTAAATTGCATTTTTACCTTAAAAAAATCGTAAAAATCGTTTTTTTTTAATATAACTCGAAAACTATTAATTTTAGGAAAAAAAGGTATATAATCAAAATTGATGATCTTATAAAACTACGTCAGTTCTTAAGATATTAACGATTTAAATATAAAATAAAAAAGCAAATATCTCAAAAACTAAAAAAGCTACAAAAAATGTAAGTAACAAAAAATATACTTTTAGTGAGCTCAAAAAAGTTATATACACATTTTTAATAAAGTAAGTAATAAAAAAGATATAAGCAAAAACATGATTTTGGCTATTAAAAATGTCGCTAATAACAATATTTTTTTGTACAAGTAAGTATACCAACACCGATCCATCTAATTTAAAACGTTCTATTCATTAAATGAAACAAACTAATACACATGTGCCTCGAGGCAATGGGGTATAAATTGGGTATAACTATACCATTTCCAATTCATTTGAAACTTTAACTTAAATAAAATGTAAACTTTATTTAATTGAAAAAAAGTGCGTCCTTTATCTGGATGTTATATACCTGACAGGACTATGTATAGTTTGTCTCAAAGTATACCGTGTTGCCTTCATTTATGGATTATACCTGCCGACAACAATAGAACTGCGGATCAGTAGGTATTAAAGGACAGAACATTAGGGACGGACTCTAATAAAATAAAGATTTATAATTTATTGTTTATTTAGGTAGATATAATCTTAAAATTACATTAAGAGATTAAATATAGGTATGCAAAGTTTTAATAAATTTATAACTATATTATCTATATATAATTACATTTTTAATCTAAATATCTAAATATAATTCTGTTTTCCCATCAAATTCATCATTGAGAATAATTACAATAGGATTTATGTTGTTTTGTATAGAAATGTGGAGTCCTCAATTTTTAATGTGCTGTACTGAATTTTTCCAGCTTTCAACTGGTATGTTAGTCATTACATTTTTTATCAAATTTATAACACTGGGACTTAAAGTAGGTGTAACATTTTCTGCTCTAATCTTTGATTTTACTTGGTTGCACAAATACTCTATAGGGTTAAACATACAGTGATACGGAGGAAGACGAAAGAGAGTAGGCCCAGCCTGTTCAGCCAAATTATCACATACATATTGTTTTTTAATTGCATATGAATTTAGGACTTCCAAAGTTGCGCCTTTTGTAACTAAAACTTAAAATAAATATCATTTTCTAACAAATATTCCTGGATTTCAGTTTTTGAACTTGATGAAGCTGGTGCTTTGTGCAGCAGACGGCTGTGGTAGCTTGCGTTATCCATGACAATAACACTGTTGTTTGGAATATTTTAAAAAATGCAAGCTAGAATCCTAATATTTTTTGCAGACAACAGCAAGCAGTGTGGAACAAATCCGTCTTCTAAACAAGCGTGTATTATGGTAATGCGTTTTCCATTATTTAAAGGTGCTTTCGTCTGACGGTTTTGACTGGAATTAACCCATCCTTTGGATACTGTGTCGTGTTTATTGAACCATGTTTCATCAAGGTAAATTTTGGATCTGTTTTTAACCTATACCTTTTAATTTCTTGAAGGTACTTAAATCTCCAAGTGCGCAATCTGTGCAATTCTATTACTACTTGTCTTTTGTTTAATTTGCGATATTTAAATCCATTTTAGAAACAACTCTAGGGTGGCACGACTAATATGTATATTGGTTTCGTCTTCGTCGCTTCTTTTTTAGTTTATCCAAGGTACGAACAACTCCGCTTTCATACAGACAATATATTTTCCTTCTTATTAGGTCCTGATCACTATTGTCTATACGGTGATATTGAAAATCACTACGTTTTTTCTTTTTCAATTCTTTACTAATAATAATATCCCTTATCAATAATATTGGAGTTTTTGTAAGTAGACAGGTTTCTTTTAAAGCTTCTTATTTGATTAGCCCTCTACTGATTAAAGTTTTATAGACATTTTTCACAACCTGTTTTACATCTAAAGACAAATTATTTCGACGCGACATAGTCATATTCTCGTAAAACAACTTTTTCGAAACGCACAGTAAAAACGATTATTCAACTATATAACTGCCACTAAAATACTAGCCGAAATATTTATATACCTAATGGTCAATACTTAAGAAATACCTAGCCCACCCCTGTCATTATGAAATAATGGGTTTACCCAATAAGAATAGGTAATAAAATCGTTAAAGGTTTATTGGGGTACTGCCCTTCAAAAGCCATAGCTAAATACTTTAAGACAGACTATATATAGCTCATCGTTTAAATATTTTATTATCGATTTAAATATTAATATCATTAATTTCTAAAGACAGTTACTCGTTTAGAATGATGTTGAGAAATTTTTTGCCATATTTTTAACATAAAAAAAATTTGCATTAAACTTTTAAAACATTTCTCCTATTAAGCTATCTACTTCTTTTAGGTTTACAGCCATTCTTATTGGACCAAAAAAAAATAAATTTAATATCCGTGCCACCAGGTTATCCCGATTCGAGGCACATGTGTATTAGTTTGTTTCATTTAATGAATAGAACATTTTTAATTAAATTTTAGATGGATCGGAGCTGGTAAACTTACTTGTAAAATATTGGTATTAGCAAAATATTTAATGGCCAAAATCACTATTTGCTTCTATCTCCTTAAATACTTATTTTTATAAAAAATATGTATATATACTTTTGCCTGCCTTTTGCTTGAGATTTATTTTATTTTTTAAAAATGTAAGCTTGTGCTTTACGCAAATCTACGTGATCCTTAATAAAAAGGTTTTTAATTACAATACAGGTGTTCCATTTTTAAGATAAAGGATAAGTCAAATATAAAAACGCCTTTTGCATAAAAAGGAGAAGAGATAGGTATAGGAAACCCTAATATGGTTTTTGAAGGGGAATTTAGTTTCGCGTCAAAGTAGGCCACTAAATACAGGGTGTTCCATTTAACTTAAAGAGGAGTTATTTAATAAAATGTGAGTCCAAACTTTGAAGCAATTTTTTCAACACTATATATAATATCAAGGTAAAACTTTTATGTGATAGTTAACTTAAACCTTAAGTTAAGCAATAACTTTAATTACGAGCAGCTCGTTATATGTTACAGGGTGTAAAAATTTTTTAAATTATGGTCCATATTTTTAAATTTCTCTAAATTTCTCAGAAACGGTCAGTTTAAGGTATAGAAAATATAACAATTACTCACCTTTATTTCGTTTCTAGTATCTAAAAATATAAAAAATATGGGGTGTTCCACAAGAAAAAATATAACTTTGATATGTACTTTCTTTTTGGGTCACCCTGTATATTTCAAAATAATTTTAAAATATACTCCTCATAGACCCACATATGATCGTGCTAAAAGTTTTCCCCAACTTGTTTTATTTCTCGTAGAAAAACCGAGGCGAATGGGGGAGGGGCCTGTATATATTTTTTCTAAAATCAATAGTTTTCGAGCTACATTAAAAAAAAAACGATTTTTCACGATTTTTTTAAGGTAAAAAAATGCAATTTGAACCCGCTAAGCTGAGGCAGCAGTGCGGCTTTGAATTGAATATTGTTCCTAGTAATATAAAAAAAAATATTTTACGCGTATCTCTTATTGGCTTGGTTTTTGCGGTGGCCTCCCGGACTATTATACATTAAAAAAAAAACTTATAACTTACGTTTTACGGTTGATTCGCACCAAAAAAACAAGACAATAAATGTTTTAGAATTATTTTTGAATCTGGTTTTCGACATTTAGCAACGCCCCGGCATATACATTCTGAATATCAGAATAAATTACCATACGATTATCATCCCACGTAATGCGACTTTTCGGGGTTAGTTACTAAGCCGTAAAGTCCGGTCAAATAGTCCGGACTTCGGCCCGGAGGCAATGAACCCCCCGACTTGCCGACCGGTCTGGCTCGGACCGACAAGCCGTTTAAAAATTAATTAGTCCCAATTAAAATTAATTTAGATGCATAATTTATTATAATTGTTCAACTAGCGGGCGATGGGTTTTAGCATTGGGAATGTCTGCTGATTCTATCCATCATAATTACGTGATGCGATTCTAATGCAAAACCAGAGGCGGGACTGTGAAAACAATCTAATAAATAAATATATCTGAAGTCCTTACATCCTAAAGAATTTGATAAAAAGTTTCTGCTGAATTTATGACATTGGTAGGTAGGTAGGTTTAAAGTAAGTGGACTTTTTACGCCCTCCACTGCGACCGCTCTATTGTGGCTCACACCTTTTTATATTTCTCCCAATAAGATCAGACTTCTAATGAATCCGATACCAGATTGGGAGAGAGTTCTTACATCTCCTCTTACTCGTGTCGCTACCGGACACGAGCACAATGTGTTCTGATGTGTTTTGGTGTCCCTGTCTCCTGGAGAGTATGACGAGCAGACGGTTAGATCCGTTATGCCCTTCTCTCCCGGTCTAGTGACGTGGGTAGCTACCAGGTCCTTGTTACAAGAACCAAATGTTCTTTTTGAGGCCGCATCTCGGCTTACCTATGAAAACGGTCCTACGCTTTCTGTTTAAACCAGGAACCCTTTTCCATAAAGGCGGTTCTGTCCGCCTTCTGTCTTTGCATTCAGGGATCCCTTCCTAAACACCTGTTGTTCGGGATGGATTACCTTTCCGTGAGGCTTTGGTTGGACTTGGGGCACCTCTTGAAACGGATTTATCCGTTTCGGTCAGCGCTACCTTTGTCACTTTTTCCCATGAAAGCGGTTCTGTCCGCTTTCTGTTTGGAGCTAGGGAAGTAATAGTCCACCACGGCAAAGCCCTGCATTACCGCATCAAGGCTAGATACTCTGAGAGGTCGCCCTGCATCTCAGAGGCACCGTTGGAGGCACCTGTTTAAGGCACAGGATGTCTAATGCAAAACCAGAGGCGCAACTTTGAAAAAAATCTAATAGATAAATATCTCTGAAGTCCTTAGATCCTAAAGAATTTGAAAAAAAGTTTCTGCTGAATTTATGACATTGGTGCTAAAATTGCACATTTATTTTGTAGGAAGGAAAATTTCGGATAAACTGCTTTTTCAAAAATACTACCAAACCATCTGAGATTTTTAAACTATTTTATCTAAAAAGTGGTACATGGGACCCACACCAAATATATACGGAGGCTTTTGGCCCCAAGAGGAACACTTTGGTAAAAAAATAATTTTAGAGTTTGCGAAAAAAAGTTGATTTTTTTTAAACCCAGGGAAAATCTAAATTTCAAAAGTAAATCCTTAATTTGTATTGTTTTAGTTAATTTGATGAAATTTTATCGTCAAATCCCAAGTTTCACAAAATTATCTATGGTTTTGTAAAAACCATAGTCAGCTAATTTTTTTTTCACCCAACAATTTTCTTATGCAAATATTTCAAATGCGTCTATGTTCAAGAAAAATGCAGATCATTTTGCCAATACATTAACGGAGCCAGGATTAAGGCTTGGGGTGGGGCTGCCCACATAAAACCATATTTTTGGGAAAAAAACTTAATTTCATTATGAGTTAACAAAAAATCTATAAATTTAAGGTCCTAACCTCACGACGATACACGATATCAACACCACATGCGAGCGATATATCGCTAAGATGTCGCCGTGTATTTAAATCGCCGACGCGACATAGAAGCGATAAGACGCCTCGGCAATACGTTGCTTGTCAACATTTTTCTTTAGTTGCCTGTCAACACTTGTCGTGCACATAGCATATTTTGTGGAATAATTAATAGTGAAAATGGCCACTAAACGAGATAATAACTTAAAAATTACTACTAAAGTAAAAAAAAATCAAGTTTGTATAATTTTAAATTATCAGAAAAGACCTAACTGAGAGGCATGGAGTAAATTCCAAAGAAAATGAATTTATCTGATATAGCAAATATAAATAGAGGGGTATATCCCCTTTCTCCTTTCTAGATACTACGTCCTCTTTACTTAACATCCTAAAAAGAATCAGCGGTGGTTTTGTATTCGCGATTATTCTACCTTATATTATCGCGTCACATGTGAAGAGTTCGTGCTGAAGATTTTTTGTTTGGTTGCTTATTATAAATGTCCTGTTGATGTTGTGTAGTGCCGTAAGGATACTGCCTTAGTGTGACAGCTATGATAAATAAGCTTTAGCAATGAAGAAAAACAAACATAAGCGCTTATTTGAGAAAAAATATTACCTACATTTAAAAAATATCGGCCTTGAGGGGGTGCTGTAGTCCGGCAGTCCTTCCCCCCCTTAAATACGCCTGTGGTTTCATATAAAAAAATTCAAGTATTTTCAACGATAGATAAAGAAGTGCAGTTAATCATATGATGCATGTGCTACAACTGACGTCAAGCTCGGCCATCTGACGGTGAGACGTCAAATAAAGGGTTCCCCATAATAGACTACCCATTTTAATTGCTGAGTAAAATTGTTAATACCTAATAAAACTAACATTTTATTATACTTGATTACAATTTATTTTTTGGGATTTACCATAACATACAACTTATCCGAACTTTTAAAAATTACGTCTTTAATAAACTTCAATGCACTTTTCAAGATTTGACAAGAAATGATTCATGACACGATGAAGGAAAACCCGATCTATTCACCGGACCTCTTCAGGAATTCGGACTTTAAGATCTTGGATGTTTTCTGGACGAGTTGCAAAAACCTTTGACTTTAAAAAGCCCCACAGGAAAAAGTCTGGTGCAGTTAAGTCGGGGGACCTTAAAAGCCAATTTAAATCCCCAAATAGTGAAATAAGTCGGCCATTGGGTCATTCCATGCCACTTCATCCAGGTCATGTCACCCATAACCTCAGATTTGGCTGAATTTTTTTTATTTGTTTATTTGAACATTCTAATAACATATACCAAGTTTTAAAAAATTATCTTTAATAGTGTTTAAGTTATGCATTTTTGAAATTTAGCAAAATATGGTTATAATGGCGTTTCCGAGGCTACCACTTTCGGCGATATTAATATATTAAAAAATCCATAACTTCTACAATATTTAACATAACGCAATAATTTTTTACCAAAATGTTCAGAAAACTCAGGGGATTATAGAAAAAATATATTGGTTAATTATTACTTCATATTTCTATGGAATGCTTTGCTAAATTTAAATTTTGAGTCCTTTTTTAATTCGCAAACAAAAAATCTTTAAAAGCGATTATTGACCAAAAGCATAGCAGTAACCAAAGTATTTTTTTTTAATTTATCCTAAAGATGTAAACTAAAATAATCTGGAATAAAAAAGATGTTTTTTTACCTGCTTATATTTTAAAAAAATCATAAAAGTTACAATTTGGTTATGGCGAATAAATCCTACAAAATCAATTATTTAAACTTGTTATCCAGTTTAAAACCTTTAATATTCCCTCTAATTGCAAATAATATTTTTTATTGTAAACACTAAAATATATGCACTGACCTCTAGATATTTGATGTGTATATGTACATTTTTAACTGTTATATAAAGCTGTACACCTAAGTAATATTAAAGCTGCGGCAAATGATATGCTAATAATCTATTTACAAAATAATGTATTTATTATTTACACAAGGGCTCATTAGCTTAGTACATTTTTATGAATATCATTTAGGACTTTTTAACAGTTGAGGAGTTACCTTAATTTTATACATGGGTGCGTATGTGCTTCAACATTTTCTTACAACGAAAGTCTACTGATTGAATTTCTTTTTCAGGGAAATAATACATCCTCCCTGAGCCATTAGTTGTAGGTGGATTGACACTTGAAATTATGTTGCATAGAGGTGTCCAACAGATGTCTTCTCTTGGAGGCCAGTAAAATGATTTTGCTGGTCCGTGGGGATGTAGAAATTTAACACGAACATCACACTCAATTTTTTTTTCCATCACTTATCCAATATACCAATTGTCATCATAAGTGCACACAATGTACTCATTTACACTTATATCTACCATTTTCAGAGATGTACTCATTTACACTTATATCTACCATTTTCAGAGATGGCAATTCATTCACAAAATCAAATAAATATTGTACTAAATTTCTCATCAAAGTTGATACATTTAGTGGCAATTTGGTCTGTAGATTTTGGAATAAAGTGGTGGAATCAGGTTAAGAAGTAAATTTGGAGCAAGTTTTTTTATTTATTATTTTACGTTAAAAGGCCAAAAATTAACTGTTTACTTCTCTTTGATTTTATGTTTTTGCATTTTTGAGACGCCCTGTATGATAAAAATCTATTTTCTCATTGTAGTTAACATTTTTTCGACAAGCAGAATTTTTTTATCAAGAATGACTTTTTTTCGTATCTTGTCATTTTTGGTTCATTTGTCCTCTTGTTAACCGCATTCGTGGACATACTGTAGATTGATTTAAAATCTAATTTCAATTATATATTAAGTAACGCCAGCCATTAAAGACATTTTAATATTACATTTTTCGTAGGTAACAAAAAAATGCTAAAACATTTATTTGAAAGTTAAATATTATGTGGTCAGAATATATTTTTTACTGATTATAGAACAATATTGAAAGATGTTATTTTGCAATTTAAGGGGGTAATAGAGGTTTTAAACTGGACAACAAGAATTGATGTTGTAGGATTTATTCGCCATAACCCAAATTGTAACTTTTATGATTTTTTAAAAATATTATCAGGTAAAAAACCATTTATTTTATTCCAGATTATTTTAGTTTACATCTTTAGGATAATTTTTTTAAAAATTACTTTGGTTACTGCTATGTCTTTGGTCAATAATCGCTTTTAAAGATTTTTTGTTTGCGAATTAAAAAAGGACTCAAAATTTAAATTTAACAAAGCGTTCCATAGAAATATGAAGTAATAATTAACCAAATATATTTTTTTATAATCCCCTGATTGTTCTGAACATTTTGGTTTAAAAATTATTACTTTATGTTAAATAGTGTAGAAGTTATGGATTTTTTAATATAATAATGTCGCCGAAAGTGGTAGCTTCGGAAACGCTATTATAACAATATTTTGCTAAATTTCAAAAATTCATAACTTAAGAACTATTAAAGATAATTTTTTAAAACTTGCTATAGATTATTAGGATGGTCAAATAAACAAATAAAAAAATTGTCAGCCAAATCTGAGGTCATGGGTGACATTTCATTTTTTTATTGGATGATTTGAAATGGAATGACCCTAAAACACTTCTCGCAGAACTCTTTTAGAGTTTTTAGAGGTATGTACTGTCGCTTTATCTTCTTCTACTAAGTTACTCATTGTGTTTTCACGCAAAAAAACTCGCTGAACTGAATAATCCATGAGAATTAAAACTAAACATAAATAAATTATGTGTTCAAACCTAATGGTGCTTTATTAGAAAAATGACCTTTTACAAAAATCAATTTTTCCCAGTTTTGTGTGAGGTGCCTACTCGATTAAAAATATGTTAATTTAAATCTCAAAAGCCATAGAAAATAATAATTTTAGAAAAACGTACTAAATTATCTTATATAGAATTTACTTAAATATTAAAAAAGGTAGTCTATTATGGGAACCCTGTATAAGCGAAGCCACAGACGAACCTATGTATCCTCATGATACTTTCCTACATGAAATTGGGTTGTTTCATTTATTAATGTACTTAAAATGTAAAATTCGGCAAATCAAATTTAATATTAAATAATCTTTTTTAATAGCTCTTTAACCAACAAGAGTTTTAATAAGGGTGATTAATGATTGAGGCCTCTTAACGCGCGAGTCTAGCAAGCTAGTTTTATAAAATATTTTTTCGCCGATCGTTTTCTTAGTTAATTGTAAAAATCATAATTTTTCCTGAACTTCAGAGATTGTTTAAAGGTTTTTATATGAATGACAAAGTTTTGAAGAGACTAAATGTCTTGTATATTTTTTGTTGTTTATACTGTAATCGTTGATTAATAGAAAATTGTGCATTAATAAGGGCTATTAATGCATGATTTTATATACGCTAATAATACTCATAAATAAGAGTAAGAGAGGGTATTAAACAAAATAAAGGTTCAATCGTTATTCCAAAAAACCAGACACCTACTAAAACTTTGGAGCTATATAACTCTGTATAATCCATTTTTTACCATATGTGTGGTGTAGCTACCAACTATAGCAATTCTTGTATCAAACCTTTTCTGTCTTACAGTTATTTTTTCTGTTTCGGCCTTTGAATAGAAAACATAAATAAAAAGCAAACCTAAGTGGTGATGGCAGGCCTTCACAGATTAAGACAACCCGGGGATAGTAGAGTAAAAAGACTTTGTGTTTTAGGGGTGTAATCTACCCCGAAGGGCCACTTAAGCTCTAGCTAAATCTAATACACATTTTGGAGCTTCCAAATCGCCCAAGAGTAAACAATACTGACAAAAGCGTTTTATTTATTCGGATTTTAAATTACTCATACCGACATAAACACGCCACTGAACTAGATGGTTTATTAATAATTTCTTTTCTAAGTCAATTTTAATGAAATCAGTCATAATTAAGCTGGATAGACTTATATCTCTGTTATAATTAAATTAGGTGTTCCATTTACAACATTCTTACAGCAATAATAATTAGGCTGTTTTATAGCAACATCATTAATTAGCTAAATTATTAATAATGAGAACAATAAGAATTATTACTTTAATCGAGCCGGATTCGTAGAAAAAAATAATTTGTCTTAAGCCGGTAGCACTTTAATTGTTAATAAGCTCAAGCTGAATTAAAAACGTA
This sequence comes from Listronotus oregonensis, assembly GCA_019359885.1. Taxonomy (NCBI): domain Eukaryota; kingdom Metazoa; phylum Arthropoda; class Insecta; order Coleoptera; family Curculionidae; genus Listronotus; species Listronotus oregonensis. The sequence continues at coordinate 184,946 of JAHBCN010000294.1, forward strand.
TTACTAAGAGAGCAAAGAGAATTCATGCCTCCGTTTGCAAGTGTTAATAATTAATTGAATTTATCAAATTTAAATAGTACAGTAGAACCCCGATTATCCGTGCTCCACGGGACCGGACGATGCACGGATAATTGAAAGCACGGATAATCCGAACATTTATTTCTTACCTATTATATACATATTTATGTATAGTTTGTCTCAAAGTATACCGTGTTAGCTCTTGCCTTTATTTATGAATTATACCTGCCGACCGCAATAAAACTGCGGATCGGTAGGTATTTAAGGACAGAACATTAGGGACAGACTTTAATATTATAAAGATTTATAATTTATTGTTTATTTAGGTAAGTATAATCTTAAAATTACATTAAGAAATTAAATATATGCAAAGTTTTAATAAATTTATAACTGCATTATCTATACATAATTACATTTTTAATCTAAATATCTAAATCTAATTCTGTTTCACTATCAGAGTCCTCATTGAGATTAATTACAATAAGATTTATGTTGTTTTGGATAGAAATGTAAGAGTCCTCAATTTTTATAATGTGCTGTAGTGAATTTTTCCAGCTCTCAACTGGTATGTTAATAATTACATTTTTTATCAAATTTATAACACTGGGACTTAAAGTAGGTGTAACATTTTCTGCTCTGATCTTTGATTTTACTTGGTTCCACAAATGCTCTATGGGGTTAAACATACAGTGATACGGAGGAAGCCGTAAGACAGTATGCCCAGCTTTTTCAGCCAAATTAACACATACATATTGTTTTTTAATTGCATATGAATTAAGGAATTCCAAAAGATGCATTTTTTTGTAACTGAATTCAAAATAAATATCATTTTCTTACAAATTTTTCTGGATTTCAGTTTTTAAACTTGATGAAGCTGGTGCTTTGTGTAGCAGACGGCTGTGGTAGCTTGCGTTATCCATGACAATAACACTGTTGTTTGGAATATTTTTTAAAAGATAATTTTGAAACCAGTTTTCAAAAAGTTCTACACTTGTATCCTCATGATAATCCAAGCTAGAATCCTTAATATTCTTTGCAGACAGCAGCAAGCAGTTTGGGACAAATCCGTCTTCTGAACCAGCGTGTATTATGGTAATGCGTTTTCCTTTATTTGAAGGTGCTTTCGTCTGACAGTTTTGACTGGAATCAACCCATCCTTTGGATACTGTGTCGTGTCTATCGAACCATGTTTCATCAAGGTAAATTATGGATTTGTTTTCTACCCTATATCTTTTAATTTCTTTAAGGTAATTAAATCTTCAAGTGCGTAATCTGTGCGATTCCATTACTACTTGTCTTTTGTCTATTTTGCGGTATTTAAAGCCCATTTTAAAAACAAGTTTATGGAGGGTGGCACCGCTAATATTCATATTGGTTTCGTTTTCGTCTAGCTTCTTTTTTAGTTTATCCAAGGACGGAATAACTCCGCTTTCATAAAGACAATATATTTTCCTTCTTATTATGTCCTGATCACTATTGACTATACGTTGAGATTGAAAATCACTACGTTTTTTCTTTTGTTCAATTCTTCACTAATAATAATATCCCTTATCGATGATATTGGAGTTTTTGTAAGTAGACAGGTTTCTTTTAAAGCTTCTTGTTCAATTAGACCTCTACTGATTAAAGTTTCATACACATTTTTCACAACCTGTTTTGCATCTAATGCCAAATGATTTCGACGCGACATAATTATACTCTCGTAAAACAACTTTTTCGAAACGCACAGCAAAAACGATTATTCAACACTGCCACTAAAATATTAGCCAAAATATTTATATGCCTGATGGTTAATACTCAAGAAATACCTGGCCCACCCCTGCCCTTATGAACAAATGGGTTTACCCAATAACAATAGATAATAAAATCGTTAAAGGTTTATTGGGGTATGGTCCGTCAAAAGCCATAACGATATACTTTGAGACAGACTATACACACCAATAAGATAACAGAAAAAAATAGATCTCATAAGTTCAAATTAACTTTCAAATTGCATAAAAAATACATAAAAGAATAAAAAACAGAATTCTACAGAAGTAAACTTTTATACATACTTAATAAGAAAAATAAAATCTCTTAACTTGCATTTACATAAGGCGCATATATATTATAGGTAGCTATGCTTTTGAAAAAAGTCAGTAACTTTGGTCTGTGCAAAAATTTTTCTATCTGTTTTTAATTTTTTGACGTATTCTGCACAAGTTCAAAATGTTGACAAGGACCGAGATTCTCGTTGCTCAAAACAGTTGCAATGCAAAGTAATGCTTTTTTAGTTTTTTTTTTGTTTTTTTGGTTTTTTCCGTTTCTTCACCCCTTTCAAATTTTCCAATGATTGCTTTTAAAAATTTAAATTTATAGCAATTTTAAAAATTTTTAAGCTTTTTAAATAATATCCTTCCACCCCTTTCCAAGAAAATTTGGGGCCACTGTAAAATTTTTATCTTTAGGGTTTTAAACGAAATTTCCAAAACTTTAAATCCAACAAAAAAATTATTCATAAATTCTTTTATAGGGCAATTTTTCAACAAAAAATTGCCTGCAGGATACCCACGCCCGGATAAACCGGCAAGAAAATTTTAATTGGGGTTTTACTGATTTAAAATTTTTGGTTAAAATTTTTGCTTTTTTTTAAGTGGAATCTTAAAAAACTTTTTTTAAAGGGAAAGGAAAAATTTAAAACTTAAATTGAACCTTTTTTTAAAAAGGCTCTTTGCAATTTTCATTTTTTTTTTTTTTATTGGCAAAAAAAAAATTTTTTTAATACCGGGAAATTACGGTTCGGCCAAAAAACATTTTTTTTTTATACGAAAATTTAAAATTAAAAAGAATTTTTACCAAGGGTAATTTTTTAAAATTTTTTTCAAGCAAAAAAATTGCCTGCCGAAAAAGGGTTTTTCTCACCGCCCAAAAAATTTGCCCGACAGAGGCAAACCGAAGGCTAATTTCCAAATTAATTACATATCGAATAAAAGCGGAGTGAATAAAATACCAAGCGAAGCTCATCCAGATAATAAAATACTTTTGTAAGTATGTTTATAGTTTTGTGGCGGATTCATGTTTTGATATGTTTTCTTTGGGAGTACTCTCCCTGAAATTTTCTAGAAAATGGGACCACTTCGGTACAGGTCCCGGGGTATAGCGAGCTGAGCCTGCTCAACCCTATTGCCGCCTATGAACTTGCAGATTGCCTGCAACAAAAAAGAAGAAAAACCCCCCAAAAAACCCAAACATCAAAAATAATAATCTACGTTTCGGTGGTAAGTCGGCCACCGTTCTGAAGATAAAATAAAAAAAATAAATTCAAACTAAATTTCCAAACCCTTTTTTTAAAAAAGCAAAATTCTGCTAAAATTTTTTTAATTTTTTTTAAATAATTCTTTGACAACGGTGGCCTGGCCACAGAATGTAGATTATTATTTTTGATTTTTGGTTTTTTGGGGTTTTTCTTTTTGTTGCAGGCAATCTGAAGTTCATAGGCTCAATAGGGTTTGAGCAGGCTCACTATCTAACCCGGACCTGTACCCAAGTACCATTTTCTAGAAAATTTCAAAGCGAGCACTCCCAAAGAAAACATATCAAAAAATACTTTTGATTTTTAATCAGTGGATAAGTGCCATTTTTATTTGTTTACTTTAAAAGTACAATACTATAATCTGTTCATTTTCGTTTGACAAAAAAAATAAGAAAATACATATTGCATTGATTTAAAAAATCAGTAACTATGGTTACAACAATAAAAAATGTTTTAATAACACTAAAATCTTGGACTTCCATTGTCTTTATCAAAGATAATACTACTACGGATAAGATGAACCATCTAATGCTATATTTTTGATACCCCTAATGGACTTTGGCTAACGCGAGCCGATGTCCATCGAGAGATTTTCGCGCTATCCTTGAACGAAAAGTTAAAAGTGTTGCCGGCAGGCCTTACTATTGGCGTGATGAAACGCGACTAGAAAATACACAATACGTTTAGCCGCCCGCTTTCGCTACTTCGTGTTCCGAATAAGGTACAAGCGACAGACATTGGCAATGTCGCACATGGTTTCGTACCTCGTTTCACTGGGGCAGGGGTCACCGACTTACTTTTATTCGCATTTACGGAAGCATTGATATCTCCGAACTGATTCAAAACGCCCCATTTAAATGAACCATCTATCCGTAGTAGTATTATCTTTGTCTTTATTTGTTAATTGATACACAACGTTTCGGTTAGAGATGGATCTCCAAACGTATCAATCCATGTCCATCCATTAGTACAGACAAATGAGCAAAGTGTCGAAGGTCAAAAAAGAACTTCGCCTAATTTTAGATCCCAGTACTTTAAGAGGCCAAGTTTTTTGGATAGCGGTAATTGAATTAAAATAAATGAAAAATCATATTCAATTGCTTCTTAGTAATTGGATTACTTTAATTCAATTACTTTTCGGAAAAGGTAATTGTATTTGGATTATCAAAAATAATAGGTAATGTAATCTAATGGAAAGTAATTCGATTTCAGGGTTTAATCAAGTACTCAATTATTTAAGTATTTCGATTATCTATACCTACTTTTTATAATTAATTATTTGTGAAATATCTGCTGATTTTCCAGGGGAGATTTTAAAACCGGCATTTAATGTGAACTTCCGGCATTTGTTTTTCGATTAGATGACTTCCGTCATGGTTTTTAATATTTTTTTGTTGTGAAAATCTGTTGATGTTTGGGTAATTTAAATTTTTATTTAAGAGTCATTTAATTGAACTTGCACAAAAGCTAGTAATGGTATGCTATTGAATGATTTTAGTAAAATAATTTGTGATTTTGTTTTAATAAATGTTTTTGGATGGTATTCTAAAATATTCAATTATTTCCTTTTTCAAAAAGTTATAGTTAATATCACATTAACAATTAATTAAACCAAATTAAATTGACAGACAATATTTTGAACACACAAAAATGTTTTTGTATGATATTCTGTTGGTACTACCCTTTTAAAAAGTTATAGTTTATATCAAGCATTAACAATTAATTAAACCAAATTACAATCCTAGACAGACAATATTTTTTGAACACACAAAAAATCTAGCCAATTTCTTAGTCGTCTTCTATTGATTATCCAAAGAATCTCTCTACCCCAACATTTACCCCATTTTACCTTTAAATGGTTATGTGAGCCCTTGAGTCTGAGGGGTTGCGTGTCTCGAGGGAGGGACGGGAGCGACGACGCCGCCATTTGTAACCCGATGCGTAACGTTATATTTCTGCGAATGTCTGAGGACATGATCAAAATCTAATAAAAGCTGATAATCTTTATTACTTGTTAGATCAGTGGCGGGGAAAAAGGTTTTTGTTTTTTAAGGATATTTAAATTGAGATAATTAATTATAAATGGTGTATCGGTAACATGTTGGAATTTACCAACCTGACAGTTTCCTATAAAAGTAGCTTTCGGGTATTACTAAAAGCTACTTTAATTCGGGCCAGATTGATATCTGCCTTGTATAAACGCTTGTTTTTTCTAATTCTAAATTATCTTTTTTATTTTTTTGACTTGTTCTGTCTCACATACTTGTCGATTAGAGAGATGTCGTTATCAGTCTTTACAGTCTACTTTTTTAAAAAAGAATATTATTTTTAATACACAGAGGCTTTGAATAAATAGTCCAGTAACTACAGACCTGAAAGTACCCAAAGCTGTAAATAAATCTGTACAGTTTTCATTGGTGGCGCAATTCTTAGGTCTTTGCGGATGCTTTCGAGCTAGAAAAAGTTTATCACGATTTCGACGTAGGAACCCGCTGAAAATGGCCCCCCAAAGTCCCAAAAATGAGTTTTCCGCGATTATCTGACAAAATATGCAAATTAGAGAATTTTTGTTTGGACAAAAAATGAAGATTACCTCGAAATCTACAAAAACGGTCCTAACCATTTTTTTCGCAAAACCAATGTTTTTCGTAAAAACGTCGGCCGTCGAAAAGTCCATAATATTCCACACTGGATAGATGTGGTCAGTTGTGAGTCGCGAGTCACTGGTGTGATGAATTTGCCTGATTTTTGAAAATTATTAGAATTAATTAAAAAGAAGAAAATACATTTAGAAACTAGACACTTAAGCTTTTAATTAATGTGCATTGAAAACCATTTCAATAGATGATGAGTTTTTGATTCGCGTTTATTCAGCAGATTTTTTAGAACTCCGGAAATTTTTTATCAAACGCAAGAAAGATAGTGAAAGAAATTTTCTGGGATCATTGAACACTTGCTAAGGTCTCATTATAAAAAGAAATGTTAATAACAAAACATTTCTTAAAAAATATCAATAAACTAATAAGATACTTTAAAATGTTGAGAAAAAAAAATTTGACCGCTTTTTTAATATTTTAGAAAAATCAGAATGGACACAAACTCATATGCAATGATAGGTACGAGTTTTTTCATTTAGATGAACTTTGAATGATTAAAAAATGTACACTATTGCCCGAGTAATCGAACAATTCGTCCGCCCGCTTATAAGTGAATCCATGAAGATAGCGGCATTCGAGCGGTAGAGCGGCAGCTGAAATGGGGGACTTTTGGGTTCCGTTATCTCGAAAACTAGGTGACCTTTATTTTTTGTTTAAATTTTAAAAAATCTCCAAATCGCATATTTTGGCAGATATTAGCGGGAAACCCATTTTTCGGGCCTTGAGAGGCTATTTTTAGCCCTTTCCCACCTGTAAATGTTGATAAACTTTTTTACGCTCGAAAGCAACCTCGAAGACCTAAAAATTGGGCCACAAGGGAAAACTGTACAGATTTATTTACATCTTTTTCCCTTCATTGACTGGACTAATGTTTAATTTCCGTATTTTTAGTTGCTTATACTAAGCTCATTTAATAAGAGAAAATAATGTATAGTTATAGTATAGTTATATTATAGTTACTTAAAGGCGCGTTTCCACCAAAATCGGCATAGCCGATCGGCGGACCGATCCGCAATGCCGAATCTGTGGAAACGTGTTGCCGATCGTCATAAAAAGGCGATCGGCTTGCCGAAGGCGAACCACCAAAATCGGTCCGGATCAAGGGCCGAGCCGAATCCAAGTGGTGGAAACGGAACCGATCGGCACAGAGATTTTGGTGCGTGGTCACATTATTATTTTCCAGTTCTCTGGCGGAAGTCACGGATTAGTATGCGCTGCGAAAATAGGTAATTTTCGAATAATGAACTGGAGTAACGAAAAGTTTTAGCCTTGATAGAGCTCTATCGTTCTCGAAGATAAAAAATAAGAGACATGACGCCTTCAACCACTCAGGAGTTGAATGCAGATAAGACCAAAGGCACGCTAGACTCCAAAAGAGTTTTTGAAACCACCGTTACTTGTGTATTCTAAATTTAACACATTTGTATCGTCAAGTATCAAGTCGTTGTATAAATCCTTGCACTGTATTTTTTCTGCTTTGAAGACTTGGTCTAACCCAAAATCTTGGTCGTCGACGACGCTTTTTTGAGCTGCAAAATATGAATGCTGCAGAGGCAAGAATCGCGTCGTCATCAACATTTTGATGTCGAATGGCTAAATAATGTCAATTTAGTGAACACAGTAAAGAGGGTGATAGGCTTTGCAGATCGGCTTTGGCGATCCGGTGGAAATGCATTAACGAACACGGGTATTGTAAAGGTATGTACACACTGAAAAAAAAAAGGGAACAAACATCAGCGAAAAAACGTTTTTTCTCAGTGTAGACAATGAAAACGCGATAAACGTTCGTTTGTTCTTGCATACATGTTCGAGTAGACTCGGATGTATACACCGAAAAAACAAACAAGAACACACATCAGCAAACAAACGTTTTTCTTCAGTGTACACAGTATTCCAACTAATCGAACAATAGTAAACAAATATTTGGTTGCGCTATGTAGACAGAAAAAGCGAACAATAAACAAAAAACACATACAAACAAAGTGAACAAGAACGAATGTTTGTTTTTGTTTGTTTTTTCGGTGTGTACATACCTAGAGAGAAATAATTTTTTTTCGTGGTCATCCATAACTTTTCCAACTAGACAAACAAGAGTGAACAAATATTTGGTTGCGCTATGTAGACAAAAAAACGCGAATAATAAACAAAGAACACATACAAACAAGGTGAACAAGAACGAATGTTTGTTCTTGTTTGTTTTTCGGTGTGTACATACCTTAATAAGAGCCATTATTAAACACAGCCTCACAAAGTTAAAGATCCGAAAGACTTGACTATGGAATTTTTATGTTTTTGTGGACGCTGAATCTGAATCCGGAACCATTTTGGCCCATGAGGTCAGGGTCAAGGGTATTTCAAGGTCAAATCTGCAAAATTAATCGCAACCAAATTTAAATAGTGTATACTTATGTTTTTGAGGTTGCTCAGTACGAATCCGTGATCAGTTTGACTCCATCAAATTTGGTTGCAATTTGACCTTGAAATGCCCCACAAAAAAATGAAGGTTTGGAAGACTTAGCCATGGTATCTTTATGGTGTCGCTAATCCAAATCGAGGATCAGTTTGACCTCATCTGGTCAGGGTCAAGGTGCATTTCAAGATCAAAGCGCAAACAAATTTGATGGGGTCAAACTGACCACGGATTCGTATCTGGCGACCTCAAAAACATAAGTATACAATGTTCAAATTTAGTTGCGATTAATTTTTCAGGTTTGACCTTGAAATGCTCTTGACCCTGATCTAACCCCGGATTCGGATTCAGTCTGGCGAGCGCGTAAAACTTGATATCATTAAATGTATCTAAATTAATGCTTAAAATAGTTACAATATTTTTTTGGCGATCGATTTGCTATTTAATGGAAGAAATCATAATTTTTCTTAAATTTTTTTCGAGGTGTATTGTGTATTTGATATTAGGAAACCAACTTGACAGCTGTTGTAAATGACAAAGTTATAAATATGGAAAATTATTCACTAATAAGGGCCCTTAAAGGGCCCCACAGACTATCGTTCTTTTTATCCTTTTTAATCGCCAATTAATACTGCTCAGTCTGACGACTAAAACTTTTATTTCCCTCCACTTAATTTAAGTTTAAATCGTCTTAATCGCCGTACACCAAAAAACATAAATGAAGCGTGTTTATTTGTCTCGCTCCCAGAAATTTTCACCGACGGTGTTATGTTCGGTTTTCGCCCACAAACTGGCAATGTTGATCGCCACGATTAAAACTGCTTAAAAAGAACGAAGTCTGTGGGGGCCTTAATGAATAAATTTGTATACGTTAATAATACTCATAAAATTATTTTTTAAAATTAGATTTTGATAATTTGTAAAGTAATATCTTTCTTCTAGTGTTATCCTTTATTTTTTACAATTACGTTTTAAATTACGCTGCATAAAACGGACTGTGCCACAATTTACCAATGTATGATACTCAACTATTCATAGAGGATATATATTACCGCAGCATAACAAAAAACAAAATGGTAAGACTTTTAGCTCTTGGAGAAACCTGACGTACATACATCCATTCGGGGAACAATTTCTCCTTTTAAATTTGTCAAAGGATGATCTTCGACTTGCCATAAGTGGCAGACAGACGGCATCGGCACAGCATGCACTGCAGACAACAGACAAAATACTCCCCAACCCTGTCTAGCCGGGTCAACAGCCAGCAGAAAGAAAGGCCGCCACGCGTGCATCTCTCCGGTCGACCCCGGGGAAATTGCACAGGTTTGCGGACGCCGGGATAGGAGGAAAGATGCTTCCGGGATAGGGTATTACCTTTGGTCTAGAAGTTACGGCGCAACAAGATTATTGGAGTTTATAAAGTTATAAAAATATTACGGTCCTAGTACTTTTGTGATCCTGCTTTTATTACAACGTAGAATTTTACATTTATGCGAGGTTTTTGACATATGAGTTTATTTAAAATTGTTATAACTGTATTTATACTTTTAACGTATGAATAAATATACTTTCTGTAAGTTAAAGTAAGTTTCGGAAATAAAAGACCTTAGGTCGCGTTCAAACACTGCTTCTCCTGAAATCACCAATGTTTAGGAATTTCGGGTACGGTTAGTACTTGGATCGGTGACGGCGAGTGAACACCCTGTGCCGTTTAGTGTGAATCGAAATCCATGTCATACAAAGGGGTCCCGTGTGAATGACATTACCCATTAATGGGAAGAAGTCCAGAGGTAGTAATTATTTGTATAACGTCTGTGCTGGTACTACCGCGTTATCTAAAAGGTGCGGTAAAAATGCAATATTTGCATGTTTGTTTCTGCACTGCTCTGAAAGTAAGGAGGGTGATAAAATCACTGCACCGAGGCCTCAGTAGGCCAGTTGTGCTACCTCCTAAAGGGAATTTATCACTCAGTGTGCCGTCCATCCTACTGATTGAAAATAGGTGACAACATCGCCGAGAGAAATTTCCCTAATGTCGACCAAGGAAAGCCAATACTCGCCCGGCATAAGTCTTTTCTTGGACGAGAGTGCAGGGCAGTCACAAAGGATGTGCTCCACCGTCTCGTCTTTCGGTTTAAAACCTCTACACAAAGGTGTGATATTTATACCCAGGTGTTTTCGCACTTGACATATCCAGTAAGAACGCCCGTGATTAGACAAAGGTTCGCCCTAGGTATTGCCAAGTAATGTTTAGCTGTATCTCTGTTATGATAGTTCAGTAACTCCCTGAAAAAGTTACAGTTTACTGTTTTATTCCATCGTCTTTTAAACTGCTGATAAGAGTGTCTTTTGATTAGGTCCCTCATCGCAGACTCTGTCAGACTTAGAAAAGGTTCGGGTCCAAAACGTTTGGTCCCGGCAGCCTTTCTGGCCAACGAATCAGCGATGCGGTTGCCTTTGAAGTGAGCGTGTTTTTTGGTCCAGCAGAGGGTGACTACATTCCTGCTGAAAGCGTCCACAAGGGAACGGTAACATTCTAGTGCCAGACCCGAGGTGTATCGTGGTCTCCTTAGGGCTAGTAGTGTCTGTCTGCAATCCGTATGGATAAGCACGACTTTATCAGTGATACTGCTTATTTCCTTTGCAGCTATATTTGGAGCACACTTGCGAACTCACCCATATCCCATTTGATGTTTAAGTTGATAGATCTAGAATAAATTAGACATCCTGTACCTTCTTTTGTTTCCGAACCGTCTGTGTAGATGTTGATCACACCAGTCACGTTTGTGTTCGATTTTTGGACAACGTTGACGAAACTGGGAAAGGATGGGTTAAACATTTAAAAATCCGGCACCCACGGTATCTAGTACTCAGGCTTCTCATTCAAGCCTTGGTGGGTATACCCTATATCAGAACTTACTTGCAAAAAAACAGCTTAAAAATAACGTTTTTTACATTTCATCATTCTGTGGCATGTAAATCGTACATCTTATAAGAAAACGTTTGCATGACTTTATCTTAATGACTTTAGTAAAATCAATAATTCCATATTTTTGTTGTATATCGAAAAACGTTGCAACAAATGATCTAAAAATGAAAAAAAAACCTTTCCTTTTTAGAATTTAAGGGGTGGAACGCACACTTGTCAAGGCGTTGCAGTCAGAAATGATGACTTAGCGTAAAAACGTTCTTTATTTCAAGAAAAAGTACAAGGGTTCGATCGCTGATATTTGGAAATCCTTGTAAGGTAGTTCACTCGCGACAGTCGTAGCCAAAATTATCGCCTTATAGTAAGTAAAGCCCGGCCCGTCTACAAGTCGCCGAACTCGCCCATCTCAGTCTAACAAAAATTGAATGTTGAAGGGGCCGGGACTAGTACCAGTACGGATCGTTATATGTTTACCTATTTTAGTTTAATTTGTGATCCAGTATTTTGAACGAACCACAAATTTAGCGCTGTTCCAAATAAGATCGAATACGCTTTTCCAAAGATTGGGGGTTTTCAATGCTTGAAAATATTATTTTTGTAGGTGACTGTACACACAACACATGAGGTCTTCCATAAGAGCGATTACGTAAAAAAAGAATAAAATAATGTACACTATTTCTTAATAAAAAATAGAGTAGTAAACTTTCAAAAATTAATATGTTTTTAACAAAACGGTCAAAAAAATTCAGTTTTTTTTTATTTTCTAATACCTTGATTTATTTAACATTAGTTTTTTTAAAAATATCGTAAATACTATTTTCGAGATATTCCGAAATGAAATCATACATGACAGATATCGAAAATGTTAAACTTCTGTCGACTTCATCTTCATCTACCCACTTTAGATTTCCTGTTCAAGCGTTTTCATCTCCTAGTATACATAGTAGCTCTTGAGCTCGAGCAACTACGATACGATTTGGTTATATTCGATGAGCTACCGGATCTTTTTCTTTTCGTTTGGGGTGTAAATTTGTTGAATGTTAAAGTGAAGTTTACGTGATATAGGCCACATTCTTTACATGTTCTATTTGCCAATTTTTTGTAGACCGATGGACAGAACTTTAATACAAATGACTTTCTATCATGACAAAGAATAAAATTGAAAAATTACAAAAAAAAATCGTCTACATCAATAGAACTTTAATCTTTTCGCTGTACAATTTTTTGATAATGATAAAACACTAAATTTTAAAGTGACAACGTTAATTCACAACTAGGGTTCATGATTTCTCGAGCTTATCAATTTTCGGGTCTCGAGAATTCTCGATAAATTCTCGGGTCTTCTGGGTTGTCGAGAAATTTACAAATTGCGTGTACTACACTTTGTAAACCGTCTGAACTCAGCTAGAGTCGAAACACGAATGAACTTGTATTACAGTGTTGCCAACCAAGCTCGTGAAAAATCCCAATTTTTCTGTAAAAAACCTAGAATTCCTAGATCAAAATTTAATAGAAAAATAATTTACGAAATGACTTTATTGCCAGAAAAGTTCAAAAGATACATAAAAATAAAATCTCATGGTAACAATGGACATGGATAGAAAAGGAATTAACAAAAATAAAAGTTTCTAAAAAAAAAAAAAAAAAACAATTCTAAAATTCTTAAAATTAATATTATTTTCTATAAAGGTTTTCCTATTTCATAAGACTTAAATGGTTTTCATTTAATGAATAATTTTGGCAGCATTTTTTCACTAGAAAGACGAATTAAACACACGATTTAATGCCTCACTGGATAATTTATTTCGCTTTTTATTTTTAACGTCGGTAACGACTGAAAATACTCGCTCAGTCAACAACCACAAAATACGAAAGGGCAACAACATGCAGACAGATGCTAAGTAGCAGTTGATCTGTTTCCCCCAAACCCGATACCATGAATTAACCCGTATTAGATTAATCAGCGCAACAAGAAGCAATTTTTGGAAAGATACAATGATCAAACCATAACCCAGGGTATAAGGTTTTAATAGGTACTTGTCATTAGTAGTCCATTAAATATTAAAATTGATAAATTGACTGAAATTCTATAAATTGAACTGAAAACAATCCAAAGTTGAAAATTCCCTAGATATCAGATAAAATTCTCTTTTTCCCTATTGTAGGAAAAAATCCCTAGAACTAGGGAATAATTTCCTAGGTTGGCATTACTGGTGTATTACCTACTGTATTGTATTATGTATAAAACGACGCGCCAGAGCGCCGCTGCGCGCGATCGGCGAGATCAAAGGGTACCACTGCGCTTTGGCCCGTGCCGCCCCGCCGCCGCGCGTTTAAAACAAACGGCAAACGCAAATTGTTTTATTTTATAATTTCATAGAATCAATATGATTTCTCGAGTTCTCGAGTTTTCCGAGCTTGATTTCCGGGAACAAAGCCCACGATTTCCGGGAATTCTCGAGCCGAGAATTCCGGGAATGAACCCTATTCACAACTAACTGATATTTTTATTGTTGTTTATAAATATGAGGCGATAATAAGTAACAATTTTTAAAAATATATCAGCATCTAACTCGCAAACGGTGTATCCAAAAAATCTAAAGTTTTTACCATGGACGTAGATTGGCATGCTCTTCAATAAACTTCAAAGGAATTTTTCTCCAAAATAATTAGGAAAGCCAATAATTGACCCCAATAAAAATTTCATGGAATTTCCTATATCCCGTCGGACAATGCACCACCCGGTATATTTATGTTAGAGTATTATTTTTTAACTCTGTATTAACAATTTAGTATTACTTTTGGCTGGGCACTCCTTAATTAATTTCGCACACCGATTATTCCGCCGTCTACTAACTGCAACCGAAACCCAATCACGTTTTAAATTGCAATAAAAAATTAACAAAATTTGTTTGTTTACGAAGGAGACACAAAGTGACAGAAATCATAATCGTACCCAAATTTAATCGTATTCCGGCTTTGCACGTGCTTTTTCGGTGGCTGTTGACCCGGCTAGACGGAATCGGAGTGTCTGATGCCATCATTGCTGCACGTTGCCACCCGACAGCCTAGGGTTGATTTCATCCCCGACAAATTAAAGGCAAGACTATTTATTTATTTAAAACTGTCTACTCTTATTGTGAAAAAAAAGGCGTTACAAACATAAGGTTTAGTAATTTATTGTATAAAAGAATTAATTGATTCGTCCGTTACTTTGTGACAGTACATTTTAACTATGTAAAATAAAACAACTTGAACTTTGTTAAATGTCACGTGTATTAAAATATATGGCGTTACGGCCGTTTCGTAGTACAACTACATCTTCAAGACGCTTACAAGATTGAGATAAAACTAACTAAAATTAATAAATAAATACATCGATGGGTAAAAATTCCAGATGGTACGGGTAGGTTACGTTAGGTAGAATTTTACATTTTTATTAGCAGATACAACGGTATTGTTGTGTGTATAAACCTTTTTTTATAGTACTTTGAAAAGAGTGGAATTTCCTAGGTCTAATTGAGTATTAAGAAGATTTACAGTGTTGTCTTTTTATGTTTATAAATTTCAATTTTCTCTAATAACGCAGTTCAAAACGCATGGTTCAATCAACAGTGCCTAAAAAATGGTGTCTACCCTAATTACGTACAAATAAAATGCAATTCAACAACGACCTCCGGACAAAAAGCGATCCAGATAGCAAAAACAACCTGGCTGAAAGAAGAATCCCGCAGATGGTTCAGAACGAGAGACATCCTCCTTCTCCACATAAAGGTATTGCACTTAGAACTTACTTATAAACTTCACCCAATAGAATTTGATTATCTAGACGATAATTTAGGTCAAAAATAAGCACAATCATACACCAAAAAAAATCTTACTCAATCTAAAAAACTAAAATTTAATTTTCTTAAAAAAATAACCAAAATAGAGAAATAGAAACCCAGAAATAAAAGAACATTTTTTGACAGAGTTGTAAATTTATCAGATATACCGTTTTCGAACCAGAAATCAAAATATTAAGAAAGGACCTAAATATAATCCACCATTATCAAAAAAACCAAAAAAAATAGAAACCACAGTCATGGAAGTGAATTTCACTTAAACAAAATAACACAAAATACAAAAAGAACAAATAATAAAATTAATTCACAATAAAAAACAACCAACTTCCCAAATACCAGAAAAGTCCATAATTAAACTATCCAAAAGAAAAATAAAAAACAACAATCTTGGTCCCAGAGCAGATAAAGGGAACTTATAGTTATTTTAAAACAAGAACAATACAAAAAAAAATTTCAGACTTTTTAGAAAAAAAACCCAACAATTTTAAAAAAGATCCAACCAAAAAGTTCAAAATGAACTAAAAAACACATTAAAAAATAACGGGATATTCTCAGACAACGAAAAATATTTTTAATAAATAAAAATCCATCTCCACCTACTTTATACGGACTAGTTAAACTTCATAAAGAAAATAAACCAATAAGACCAGTAGTTTCATATCACAATACACCCCTGAGAGAAACCGTTATTAAACTAAATAATATGATTAGAAACCTGATTAGTTTCACACCCAAATTTTCAGTCAAAAACTCGGTTGATCTAACAAATAAGATAAAAAATTTAGACTTTCCAAAAAAACACCCGACTAGCCTCATTTGATGTCACAACATGTTCTCCAACATCCCTAATAACGACTGCGAAATAATAAAAATAAATTAAAAAACAATAATGTAAACCAATACTAAACAAGAAATCTTAAACTTTTGGAACTTTGCATGAATGAAAACTATTTCAAATACGATAATCAATTCTATAAATAAAAAGATTGGCTTTAGCGATGGGCTCCCCCTTAAGCCCATTGCTAGCCGAAATATTCATGTCTGAATTTGAAGAATCATTCCTTAATTCACAATTCTCTAAAAACATTTTCTTTTGGCATAGATATGTAGACGACATTCTTTTTAGCATTCACAGGAACAGAAAATGAACTTAACAGACTTAGATTACCTTAACTCATTACACCCAAACATTAAATTCACCCTTGAAACCGAAATTAACAATTCAATAAACTTTCTAGACCTAAAAATATCAAAAAACGCTGATAATAAACTAGAATTTGACATATATAGAAAACCCACTTTCACAGATATCACAATACCACATGACTCTCTACACCCCAAAACACGCAAACTAGCAGCGTACAGATCAATGATACATCGAGCTTTCTCCATAGCACTGTCTAAAAATAATCTAATTAAAGAACTAGAACCATAAAATCTATCGGCACTAATAACGGTTACACAATTATGAAATAGACCGCCTTATAGCAAAAAAAGAAAAACAATAGCCAATAAACTAATTTATCCAAATATAAAAAAAGAAAACAAAAATAAGTTCCACTCTCTAACATATCTAGGTCCTATCTCTAACAAAATATCAATATTCTATCCACAGAAAGTGTCTCAATAGCTTTAAATCATCTAACTGTCTATCCAATCTATTGTTTAATGTTAAAATAAAAAAACAAATATAAGAAATCAGGAGTTTATAAGCTTAAGTGTAATGAGTGCAATGGCTGCTATGTGGGGCAGACGGGACGCAACTTCGAAACTAGATATAAAGAACATAAAGCTTGTTTTAGACTGGGAAAAAAGAACCTCAAATTTTGCCAATCATTTTCTAGATTCCAACCATACATTTCCAGATATAACAAATTTAGAAATATTACATACAGAAAGAAAAGGCAAAAAATTAGATTTATTAGAAAAATTGAAATTTATAAACATAAAAAAGACACACATACCCGCCGAGACCTAAATCCCCCTTTTACCGACCCCTGGGTCTGGTCCATCGTTCTCCCAAATTGGTAAAAAAGAAATTGAACATTGAGTGTGTTGGTGTAGCAAACACATAACATTTTAATTTTATTTCTATATGTTTAAACTTATTGTATTTTTTTTAGTAAATGCAGTTTAACTGATTGAAGCTTGATTTTTAGAAATTGACATTCCAAGTGTTTAGCCGCTATATTACCGTTGCATGCATTTTTTAAAAATATTTAAGACAGCCCACGCAGGCTTGTATAAAGCATTTAGATGTTTAGCCCATTTTTCCCAACTTTTTTACTATGTTTGAACTATAAAAAAATATTTTCTATTTTTTAGTCCGGTCTGCTATAAAAACGTGTTTTTTAGTTTTTTTTAAACTAAAATTTATTTAAAATAAGAATAATTTTTAAAATGCGGAGTTTCTCTGGCCGTCGCGTTATTCTCATTTGACGGCCTTATTTTTTTTATGAGGATGTTTGAAACAGTAAGTGTTTGTTACTAAGCCCTAAAATCTTGCCAAGCTAAAGAACAAAATTTGTCAAAAAATTTAAATGTTTAACAGATTCATTTTAACTAAGTTCCAGTATTTCATCACGGATCAGAGTTGAGCAAGAAGATTTTTGGGTATTGCAAATGAGGTGCTAATCAGGAATATTAAAATACTTCGGGTTTTCGTAAAAGCTTATATAAGTTATTCTATTCTATTCTATTTGTATATTTAAAAAAGAGAATAACACAGCTTCATCCGTTTTCTGTAAAATTTATTAATATATTTTTCTGTCTACTGCTGTGGATATTGACAGTGTAATTACCTATTTTATGTAAAAATAAAACTCTTAAAAAATAAGATTTAGTTTAGGTTATATCAAATAAGCTGACAAAATGAGGAAATACCAAAGAAGAAAAAAAAATAAAATTAACTGTATCGACAACACGACTGCAATAAAAACACCATTATATGAATGGAAAAAACATTCCTTAACGCACAATGCCTTGTTACTTTGCCGAAACAATTCCCTTCCCACTTTTTATTCAGACATTCGAGCGGTTATCTACCCTTGATACAACCCTTGGCTGAACACAATCGGCAAAAAGAGGGAGCAGTTCGTAAGGGATAGGCCAAAGTTAAAGATATTGTCTTTGTATTTGAGAATTACTGATATTGTTATTCTTCTATTTAAGTAGGATAAAGGCGCGTTTACACTAAAGTTGACATCAAATTGTTTGTAGAAAACTAAAATTTGTCAACTAAAGTTGCTTTTTTAAATTAGAGCAACAAGTGGAAGATTTTGTGGAAAACAATTAAAAATTAAGTGCCCTCCATTGGTAACCAAGTGGTTATTAGTCAAAGTAAAAAAAAATTAGCAAACTAATAGAATTTTTTACGCCCTTTAAGACTAAAAAAATGCAAAAAACAATTGGAAATCGTGTTTTTGAGTTTGATAGTAAAATAACATTTTTGATAAAACATAAAATTTTAAGTAAAAAACCTAAAACTTTTCCTCTAAGATAAAAATTAAAGTTATAAAACTTGATTTATTCTTGTTTTGTACATTCGCGTTTCGTACACCTTAAAATTTTCCCCCACATATTCTTATTTCGTACACAATATATATTATTCAGTTTTCGAAATCTCGTTTCGTACACCAAAAACTGAGTTATGGTACGTTTCACAATAATTGGTTGATTTCTCGTTTTACCTGTTACTGTTAGTCGTAAAACTCAATATACTTAGGGTACCCGCATATAGGTCCGGACTTAAAATTTTCTCTTTATTTATTATTGTACTTTATTTTTTGGTATATTATGTACGTTACAGGCAAATTGCAGGTGTTGAATATAAAGCAGAGTCTTGTCGTCTTAGTTCACCGGTCGTTTCGAGTTTGTCAAGGTATTTTCGTGTATGTTATTGAGCATCTAAAATAGCTAAACTAAACTATTAATATTAGTAGGTAATCAGGACCTGTACCCTTTCAAAAGGTGCGGTGCTTACACAACATATTTGTCAGGCAAACGAATTATTGTGAAACGTACCATACCTCCTTTTTTATGTTTTTGTATGTCACAATGCACATCCTAAGTACATCTGCATACAACAAAATCCTATATTGTTTATTAAGACATTCAAAAAGACTGTTCTAACATTTTTTAGATTTCTTTAAAAAATCGTCATGTTTCTTATTATTTGGTAAACGATACTCACTGTAAATTTGTTTCAAACACTTTTTGGGCTGCATTTCCGAAAACCTGAATGTGGCTGTTCATCAAAAAAAAAAAAAAAAAAAAAAAACATTGATAGACAAATACTAGCGACCCTAGACAAAGGGAAAACAGTGGCATGTACAGGGTGTCAAAAAGCAAACAATACTTCCAAGCCGCTCATAATTTTTCAAGGAAAATTTGCTGGCAACAAAATTTTTAAAAAAAAGCGTCAGATAAATGTAATTTCCTTTCCAAAGTATAAGGGAAAGCCAAAAAGAGTACAACTTAGGTTTTTAAAGGAAACCCCGTATTTTTTATGTATTCGAATAGATCTTTTCAAGCCAATTTCAACGGTATACAGTTTTATTTGTTTATCTGTCAAACTGATCAATTATACGATTTAAAATTTTTCGAATAAGCTATAATTTCTACAAAGCACTTGAAATTTTAAATAGGAACATAAAAACAAAGTAAATTAGTAGATGTTTCAACTTTAACAGGTTTTATTTCTTTAAAACGACAAGTTTTTAATAAACGACCAAAAACATAATTCCAAACGAAATTTTATAAACGGGGAACACGTCTTGCAGTAAAAAGATTACACTACTTTATCAAATGTTAAAAATTGTCTGCCATTGTTAGCTAGACAATATCCAAGCCTTCCTAAATTCTCGTAACAGGTTATCAAAAGATTCCTACGAATCTCACGCATTTGATTTCTAATTTTTTTTTTAAGTAATCAATGTTTTCCGGCCTATCTTAATTAAAAATTATGCTCAGCATTGCACCTCTCCATCATAATTTCGCAGAACTCTGCGCGTCTATCGAAAACATCCTCTGTAAGTTCCGAACCAAATGTCTTAAACGGAAAATTTTTTCACTTCAAATAAATTTTTGACAGACTGGTAAGTAACATTATTCCAGTCCATTTGCGAAGCGATTGAGTGGGATTCTCTTAAACATGCAGTAAAATATCTATTGCCGTATCACCACCAGTAGCTGTTTTCGGTCGGCCTGATTTGGGTCTGTGATTTACACTTCCGTTTGTTAAATTTTTAAGCAATTTACTTAAAAACGATTGAGTAATTGCGGGTCGATTCGGATTAATAGGGTTAAATAAATCACACACTTCTGCTTGTGATCTCTTGCGATCACCGTATCCAATCATCATAAGTATCTCAATTTT
This sequence comes from Listronotus oregonensis, assembly GCA_019359885.1. NCBI lineage: Eukaryota > Metazoa > Arthropoda > Insecta > Coleoptera > Curculionidae > Listronotus > Listronotus oregonensis. Next base: position 205,474 of record JAHBCN010000294.1, read on the forward strand.
CTTTTTTTCAGTTAAAGCCATCGTTCTACTAATTAAAATGACTACTGTTGTAATTAGAAATTTGACACAAAATGTCATTTAAGTCAACTGACATTAACAGATAAGTACCTGTATAGGCCGGAAAACATTGATCACTTAAAAATCAAAATTAGAAATCAAATGCGTGATCAGTTTGACAGATAAACACATAAAACTGTATACCATTGAAATTGGCTTGAAAAGATCTATTCGAATACATAAAAATATACAGGGGTTTCCATTTAAAAAACCTAAGTTGATACTACTTTTTGGCTTTCCCTGTATACTTTGGAAAGTGAAATTACATTTATCTGACCCCTTTTTTAAAATTGTGTTGCCAGCTAAATTTTCGTCGAAAAATTAAGAGCGGCTTGGAAGATATTTGCAATATTCCAGACTTTTTTGACACCCTGTATAATAGTGAAAATTACACTTAAGGGTAGCCATACCCTGTGTGTCATTTGTACCTAAGTTTATCAAACAACGAGTCAATGACTCCCGTTTAAAAAACCATTTCATTTATTATTCATTTTAAAAACGAACTTAAAAAACTTTTCGTTTACAAATCGCGTATTTTTCCTTGACACAACGACAACATAGCTGCTCGGTCGTAAAAAACCCATTATAAAAATATTTTCCAATGAAAATGCATTCGCTTAATAATGTCCGTATTTCCCGCAATGGCGCCACATTAACTATGCCCGTTTGTTGTCTCGGTCCGCCCATTGGCCGCTAAGCACATCGAATTAAAAATATTCACAAATCTAAGTAACCCTTTTATCAAATGACATGGGCGGACCAATGAATAATTTGACATGTAGTAAATGTAGTACATTTAAAAAACTTAATAAAATATGTGGATAATGTTTCGTGGTTTTAAACTCCTCGGTATAAAAAAAAATTAATAAGTGTAAAACGCAAGCGGCAAAAAAATGGGGTTAGTCTAGTCGAGAAGTGTGATTCCTGGGAAAAATAGGTAGAAGGCTTCTAAAAATATGGGCGATAGCTTATTTGACGCAGAATGCAAATATGAGAAAGGCGTTTTAAGGATTTTTCTGTCAATAAAAACTGCATTTCTTATTAACAAAAAACGAAAAAAAGCCATTTCGATTTTTGATAATAACCCAAAAACCATAAGAGATAACGAAAAATACCAAAAAAATTCTTGAAGAGGGGGAAATTTCCGATAAAAAAGTCCCAACTACCGGAGTTCTATCTCCATTATTTATAATTTCAATTTAACGCTGAAAATGGGCCTCCTCGCAACATTTTTGGTTATGCGCTCGGCGTTTACGGCGATTACGTCGCACTAAATATATTATATGTTTTAGGGCAGGGGTCCCCCAAACTTTCCAGCCTTAGGGCCATACTGATTACTCCAGTAATTTCCCGAGGACCAAAACCATATTATCATTGTTGCCGGTGGGAATTGAAATAGTCCACTGATGAAAAAAAAAAGTCCGAAAAAGTACACAACGTTTAAAAGGCTGCAAACGGACTAAAGTCCGAAAAAAGCAACACTGTATTATTAATTTTCCTGTCATTATCTGTAATTTCTAGATTAGTCGTAGAGTACGAGCCATGAGGAGTAACGGACAGACATCTGGTGGAACACAAGCGGAAATAGGTAGTACCTTCTATCGTAACAGATGGCGCTAATAGCATACAGAATAATCTCGTTGGTTCGAAAACTTCTGGATCTTCCACCCCACTTCTAGATGGCAGTAATTGGAATATATAAGAAGGCTAGTGGCGCAACCACAAGTCAGTTCCTATGACACTGTTGTTAAATAAAATATTGCATAACCCCTTAAAACGTGTTTGTGCGTGTTTAAGTTTAAGCCCTCTTTATAACAGTATTTTGATTTGAATTGTTGCTTTTGTGTGTGAATTATAGTATGGAAAAGAAGCGAAAAATTGATAGTGAATGCAGAAAATTCAAAGATCAGTGGAACATTCAGTATTTCGTAATTGAGTCCAGTAACAAGGCGCTATGTTTGATTTGCAATGAAAGCATAGCCGTTCTCAAAGAATATAACATTAAAATCATTATGAAACAAAACATTTTCAAAATTACTCAAAATATACAGGAAATTTGCGGACAGAAAAATTCGAAGCTATGCAGCGCGGTTAAATCGCAGCAATCTTCATTTACAAAACTCAAAACTGAACAAGAGGCTGCAACTCGTGCCAGCTTTCGTGTGGCTCTTGAAATTGCAAAACGTGGAAAACCATTCACCGATGGAGAAATGATCAAAGAATGCATAATTGCAGTAGCCGAAGAAATTTAATTTGCTATAAAAATTATTTGTTCTCACAAAAGGAGTTTTCAAGTATGCTAGCTCTCCGGGGGAAAAAATCTGTCCGCGGGCCGGATGGGGCCCGGGCCGTAGTTTTTGGGAGACCCCTGTTTTAGGGTATTAAATATTAATTGAAAAATGTTAAAAAATTATGCTGTATTCGGAACACTTCAAAGTTTTTCCCGTTTAAAATTTAACTTCAAGTTAATTTTTTCTACAAGTTAGAAAATTGTTAGTTAACAAAATCGTTTTGAACTTTGGTTTCAGACATTAAAAAAAAAAATGTCAAATAATTCTCGTATTTATAAATGTTTCGCGTCTTGGAGCCCTTGTTATATATGTCGTAGGCGTATTAAATAATCCGGATATTTGCAAAAAGACTAGATATTTTGCAAAATGCGGGCGTTTTGAACAATTCAATACATTTCTGAGCTAGGCGGATTGAACAACTATGTCATTTTTGTTACAAATGACAAGTCAGATTTCACAAAACGTTGAAACAACGTTTATGCGGTTTTTCTAACCTAAAATATATGCATTATTTATTATTTTACGAGATTAACCAACACACTTGTTTCTGTTTTATTACCTTTTTAGAGTAAAAAAGAAAGGATGAAATCACCGATGACCCTACTTGTGAGGACAATATCAAGGACGATTATTATAAAGAAATACATTTGTATTATTCCAAAAGACCAGTAAATTCTACGAATATACTATGGACTTAAGATCGAATTATAGAGGTAGGGGACATTCTTTTTAATGCACTTAATTTCTCATTTACGTTTGCAAAATATATTTGTATTACCATAATTATTAAAATAATGGTAAATTAGTCCTTTAATATGGTAAATCTCCAACACAAATTTCGAAAGCATGGGATCCCCGGCCTGTGGTTTAAGGAGTTAAAAAAAACCACGTGGCGTCGTATTTTTCCGGTTGGAGTTAAAAATTAGTTTGGGGAAAAAACTTTTTTCACTGTTTTTTTTTTTTAAATTTTTATTTTTTGACAATATATGTTTCTACAAGATGTATTTAATCTTGAGAAAGACAAATTATTTAAAATTACTAAATTTAATGTTTTGTCATTCTCAAAAGGAATTTAATTACTGTTTAATCCACCTAGCTCTGGTTAGTCATTTTGTAAAACGCCTGAAAATAGCCGGGATCGTTGCAGAAATGTATTAAATTGTTCAATGGCATTTTGCAAAACACCTACGGCCGAGTGATGATCGCGTTGTTAAAATTAGCAATGGACTTAGCAATTGTTAAAAGTTAACAACGGTTTAGAATGTTTAACAAAATGTCAGATTTTGACAGGTTGCCTACTAAAATCATTGAATAACACTGACAATGACGTTTTTTGTTAAACATTCTAAACCGTTGTTAACTTTTAACAATTGCTAATTTTAACAAAGCGATCATCACTCGGCCGATAGTCTTTTTAAAAAAGACGGATTATTTAATACGCCTGAGACATATAGATACCTAACAAGATCTCGCCATATTTTAATGCTTTATTTATAATAACTTTATAACTTTGACAATATTACTCTGATTGTTCACTTTTTGTCAAAGTTATAAAATTTTTATAAACAAAGGATAAAATTTTTAAACTTTTTTAGCATTATCTAAGTATGTATATAAGAAGGGCTTCACAAACTAAAAAATTTATACGACAATTATTTAAGCATTTTTTTTTAATGTACAATGAAGACGAAAGTTCAAAACAATCTTGTTAATTAGAAAAAATAACTTTAAGCTAAATTTTCAACTAAAAATTCTTAAAAACGTTCCGAATACACCATATTTTTGTAAAAAATTTAAATTAATATTTAATACCCTAAAAAAATTATTTAGTGTAACGTATTTGGTTTTGACGCCGAGCGCACAATCAAAAATGTCGCGCGGAGGCCCATTTTCAGCGTTAAATTAAATAATAAATAATGGAGACAAAACTCCGAGAGTTGGGACTTTTTTATCGGAAATTTTCTCCTCCTCAAGGATTTTTTTTTGCAATTTCCGCTACCTCTTAAGGTTTTTGAGTTATCATCAAAAATAGAAAGTTTTTTTTAAATTCCGTTTTTTGTTAATAATAATTGCAATTTTTATTGGCAGAAAAAATCCTTAACAAGCCTTTCTCAGATTTGCATTCCGCGTCGAATGAGCTATCGGTCATATTTTTCGAAGCCTTCTAACTATTTTTCGCAGGAAACACACTTTTCGACTAGTCTAGGGGTTCTATACTGCTAAGGCTAATTGTTTAAATTTTATATCTGCGTGGTCAAACAGATTGACTTTCCAAACGTGTTCTACGCAAAAATCAAACAAATTTGACATTTTTTTTTTATCTTTATGACAGCTCACGAAGGATTATTATATATGTATATTATATCCTACGGATTATATATACATATATAGACCTAAGTACCAAAGTACCGTGAGTGCCGGGGTTTCCGGTGTTTAACCCATTTCTTCCCAGTTGTTCCGTCAACGTTGTCCAAGCACTGAAACATGCAAATATTGCATTTCACAGCACCTTTTAGACAACGCGGTAGTGCCACCACGGACGTTATTTTTAAATAACTACTACCTAAAAACATTGCATGTTAAGGACAATAAAATTTTCATCTTCTTTTATAAGATTTTTAAAACAAGATATTTTTACCAAGCACCCGACTTTTAAAAACCTAAAACAGCTCAATTGATTGCCATATTCCCTTAATCTGATTAAGTGTCCAATTAAATGTTTTTAAAAATAGTGTAGTTAATTTCTTAACTAACTTTGTAGAGATTTCACCTAACGACAGGAGTATGCTTCGCCCTTTGGTCAATAGATGGCGTTGACGTCTGTTACCCATTCATGTGTTTAAATGTTTTTATTTTGACCTAAGTAACTAGTTTCGATATTTCACGGTCACTTTTAAGTTCAGTTCTTTAATTAAGATAAACTACTTTATTATACAGGATAATCGTATAGTAGTTACTTTTAATGTCCCTTAAAAGAAAATCACCTCTTTTTCTTCTTATGTGCCATACTCTATCACGCATTCTACGCATATATCTGTGTTGCGTACCATACTCAGATATGCGGCACCACCGGCTTAACGTGCCTTCCGAAGCACATGTAAGAGGGTTTACTAGGCAGAAATACTACACAGTGTGTTGGCCATTGCCTTCTAATGACCGACTATCCTCATGACAGTAAAGTAAAAAACGTCATATTCATATATGCATATTTTTTTCTTCATGGGATAATTTTGTTTAAAATCTTTATCGTCCTGATTTAATTAAATTTAAACAACCAAATTAAGGACAAAATCAAAATAGAACAATTACAACTTAATTCTTACCATAAGAAAACCACAGCAGATTTTTTTTTAACTTGCATAATGCGATTCAAAACAAACTTTCCTTTTGAAGCATTTTCACGGATCGATTTTAGTTGATTAATTTGTGCAGATTGTAAACTTCCAAAATATCCCCGAAAGGACCCCGCAATTTTCTTATGATAAATGGGATTCGATCAATTCCTTTTAAACCTTTCATACTGATAGTTTTCAACGCGCTGATGAAAAGTCTCCACGGGCACCAAACCCGAAACCCCCACAACCCCGCAAAATCACCCTCAAAGATCACTAGAATTTTTCTTATGGAAAATGGGTTTCGGTCAATTGTAATTAAACTGTGCATAGTGCACGCTGATGAAAAATTTTCACAGGGACAAAACCCAAAAATCCCCTTAACCCGGGGGAGGGGAGGGGTTGGGGAGGTTTGTGGGCTTTGTACCCGTAGATACTTTTAATTAACGTGAAAGTTTTAACCAATTGGCAGAAACCCATTTTCCATAGGAAAAATCTCAGTGACCTTTGGGGGTGCTTTTGGGGAGGTTGGATCGGTGTGTTGGGAACTATCATAGTTTAAAAACAAAACAATATATTACCGCCCCCGTTTCAGGGCATTTTGAATAAAAATGTGCAGTTTTCAGACTTTTTTCTTTGTGTCCTAAAACCTACTTACATACCGAATTACAAATTTCTACTTCCCCGAATGTTCCCCAAAATTTTGATGATTCAATGAGTAAGTGAGTCAATCATTCAGTCAATAGTAAAATGAGCGATTTTCAAAATCGAATATCTCAGAAATTACTTGATATAACTTTCTTACTTTTTTCACAGATATTTAGAAAGCCTTTGTGAATTTACAAACCAAATTTCATACTTTTATGTGCAACGATAACGAAGTTATGATAGGAGGAAACACGGTATAAAGTTTCATGTAATATACACACTGCGGGCGTCAAGCCGGAACTTGGCCTGGTCCCCACCATGCGTCTAGATTTAATTCAATTTTAAATGCATACAATTAATTTATTTTTACTTTTAGATCCATTACCCCTTCCGAATTTTTTTTTTATCCGCCTCTGATAATATAGTATTTTTGCATTAAAAACCCTTTATGTACCTACAAAAAGTCCAATATAAAACACTCAAGTAAAAAAGTCTTCAACGTATGGCCAGTCATCTAATCCATCGCTAACTTTAGTACAGTCATTACCGTAAAAACCAACTCAATATATTTTTTATTACTCTACCCTCTTCGATATAAATAAACTATTTAAATTAACTTCGCTCCCTTATGCAAAAGGGCGGCCCTAATGGATCATGGGAATTTCTAATGACGAAATGGCGTGCTGTTGGTTTTAAAAAAAATACATTAACTAAGGTAATGGTATTTATTGATAACAAAAACAATTGTGCACAGTGATATGCTAATATTAATGAATAAAAACATAGTTTATAAAAGTGCTGTCATAATTTCACTTCCAATTTAATAATTTTTTTAACGATTCGTTATTGGATCCAGAGGGGAGAGCGCCCGCCCCCTCCAAACGTCCATCAGTTCTTAGGTGCAAAAAATAGCCATCTTAAAACAATTATACTTAGTATGCCATTTAATAGATATATACGCGATAAATAACCTTTTAAGAACTTTAGTTTAGCAAACTAAGTATGACTGTCCCAAAACCCCTATTTTTTTAAAAAAGCCCAGGTCAAACTTGACCCCTAGGACAACAGAAAAATTTTGTTTGGCTTAAGGTATGTACACACCGAGAAAACAAACAAGAACAAACATTTGTTCTTGTTCACCTTGTTTGTATGTGTTCTTTTTTTATTGTTTGCGTTACTTTGTCTACATAGCGCAATCAAATATTTGTTCACTCTCGTTTGACCAGTTGGAAAAGTTATGGACGACGACGAACAAAATTTATTTCTCTTTAGGTATGTACACACCGAAAAAACAAACAAAAACAAACATTCGTTCTTGTTCGCTTTCTTTGTATGTGTTTTTTGTTTACTGTTCGCTTTTTCTGTCTACATAGCGCAACCAAATGTTTGTTTACTCTTGTTCGACTAGTTGGAATAGTTATGGATGACCATAAAAACAAAAATTCTCTTTGATGTACCGACGTCCACTGGAACATGTGCGAACAAGAAAAAACGTTTGTTCGCCGTTTTAACTGTTTACACTAAAGAAAAACGTTTGTTTGCTGATGTTTGTTCTTGTTTGTTTTTTCGGTGTGTACATACCTTTTGATGTAATGACGTCTACTCGAAAATGTATGAACAAGAACAAACAAACGTTTGTTCGCGTTTTTACTATCTACACCAACAAAAAACGTTTGTTCGTTGATGTTTGTTCTTGTTTGTTTTTTCGGTGTGTACATATCTTTCGATGGCATACTGAGGATAAATTGTGGTGCTTCTGTTTGTCCTCGGCCGCGTCGACATGTCGAAAGGGAGCTCGTAAAGTTCTCATATGGAAGCACGGTGTAGAAGTTACACACAACGCAATGGTCTAGGGATATATTTATTTAAATGAGTGTAAACGAGTTTAAATATGTTAAGAATATTGATAAGAGATGGGCATTTTAATGTTTTTTTTTTTTGTATAAAAAATGGACTACTTTATTTTACGGTTCAAAAATAGGACTTCTGCAAAAACTTATTTTTAAATCAAAGTAGGTGGACATATCAGTTTTAAAATTTGAAAATATTGGTCAGTATATTGTAATCCAAAGTAGAGTATAGACTCCGTCTGTTACTTATTTATCATGCAAAGACGCCATCTTAACCGGGATGAAATGTTGCGAGCTGTTGGACTGTTAGAAGCTGGTACTAGGCAAGCTCGTGTTGCTGAAACTCTCCACACATCACAGAGCGTAATCTCAAGATTATGGGCAAAGTTTCCAAGAAACAGGTGATGTTTCTGAAAGACATCCCGGTCCATCACGGCTGACTCGGCCTGCTCAAGATCGTTTTATTGTGCAAATGGCTAGAAGAAATCCCACAGTAACTGTTCCAGAAATAATGAATCGGGTACGCGAAACGCATAATATCGTAATTTCAAATTCTACCGTTCGGAACAGATTGCATGAAGGTGGACTAGTAATAGACGACCATTGAGATGCCAGCCACTTTCTAGAGGAAATCGCGCTGCTCGTTTAGCTTGGGCAACAGAACACGAGAATTGGACTAATAATCAATGGGCCCCAGTTCTTTTTACAGATGAATCTCGGTTTGGGTTGCATCCGGATTCAAGAAGACTGAGGATATGGAGATAACCTGGACTACAAAGAGTCTTGGAAAATGTGCAAGAAGTCCACAGTTATAGAGGTGGCACAATAATGGTGGGCTGGAATACGACTCGGCGGAAGAACCGATCTCGTTTTGGTTGAGCATTTTTAAACGCTCATCGATATGTGGAAGAAATTCTTCAACCATTTGTCTTACCCCATGCAAGACTGTTGGGCCAGACTTTATATTGATGCACGACAACGCTCGTCCTCATGTCGCTAGACATGCTGCACAATTTTTACAAGACAACCAAATCACCGTTTTGCAATGGCCTGCTCAATCACCTGACCTAAATCCAATCGAGCATGCTTGGGATATGCTACAAAGAACGGTTTTGCGTGAAAACCCTCAATTCCAGAACCAAGAACAACTGTTTGCTGCGTTAAATGCTGCTTGGTTTGCCATAGCTCAGGAAGATATGGACAATTTAATTCTGAGTATGCCAAGAAGGTGTCGCGCAGTGATAAACTCCAGAGGAGGTCATACTCGTTATTAAAAAAATTCATCATTATAAAAAAATTGGTATATGTTTAGAATATGACTTTTAATTTTGTTTGATATTTAGTTGAAATAAAAAAAAATGGTTGTACGCCACTGTAGTTTTTCTTTTCTGGTATCTACATTTAATTAAAATATTACATTTTGTACAGAATATGATAAATTTCCATAAATTATCTTTTTTGGCCATATATTTTTAAATTCTTTGATTTATATCCCTAAAATAGGAATATCCTTAGACCATTGCGGTGTGTGTATGTTGGGCTCCGAGGAAGATAGAAAACTTCTGCCAAATTGATAAGGGGTCATTCTTTTGGGGCTAGGTGCACGAGGAGTTTTTAATGGCGGAAGATGTAGGCGCGCGCAGCAGGAAGCGTCAGAACTGACACAAAACGGTTATGCACAATACCAATAGCAGTCCTTGGTTCGATCACCGTTAATTTGTGCCTTTTATTGATATTAAGTGTGTACTAGACGGAATTTCTGGGGGCTACGACCAACCAGATTTTCCACCGACAAAACCCGGAAAAGCTTATGTTGCGACATCGCAGCATATGACTGTCGTACTAATGATAAAATATTATTGATTCTGATTAGCTAGAAGAAGTAGACAAGAAATTTTGGTAATTTTTTTACTTAATTACACTTTCGTCGAACAAAATTTCCAATTTTGTACAAAAAGAAGGGGAAATACAGTGAAAGTGCGGTTAGTTTGATGATGAATATCTCAAGAACGAAACGTAGTCGTAAAAAATTAACTTCAGATTCACGTTTACGATCCAAAAAACCCCCGAACGCAAAAAATTATCAAAATCGGCGAAGGTGTAATTAAAGATGTTTGTTATCAAGTTCAGAGTAGGTCAGAGTAGGTAAGTGTAGGACTAATAGGTGGAACTAAGTGTAAATAAATTCCGTATTTGATTTTTATAAAAAAACGCGTTTTACTTATTTCGAAAATTAAAAATGGCTTTATGGTTATGTTTACAAACAAACAACTTTAACGGCCGAGTGATGATCGCGTTGTTAAATTTAGCAATGGACTTAGCAATTGTTAAAAGTTAACAACGGTTTAGAATGTTTAACAAAATGTCAAATTTTGACAGGTTGCCTACTAAAATCATTGAATAACACTGACAATGACGTTTTGTTAAACATTCAAAACCGTTGTTAACTTTTAACAATTGCTAAGTCCATTGCTAAATTTAACAACGCGATCATCACGGCCGTCTTGTAGTAAAAATGCATCTAACTTCACTACTTCAAGAGTTAGAGTAATTAAGTGAAAATTAGTTTACATCCGAATTCATACCAAACACCTAGTCCTAAATTACACTGACGATAACAATTGGTTTATTGACCAAAAAGTGTAAAATAGAGTATTCTATTTTAAGATAACAAACAGACCTTAAGTTAAAAATGACCGAAATTTAAATTTTCATTTTCATATTTTAGATTTTTTTACCTTGGGACAGTCCACGAAGGCTGATGCCTAAGTACTAACGTACCGTGGGTGTCTTAACTATGGTGAGAGGGAGTTTGTTCACACGGGACTTAAATATTTGGAGATCGGGAGGAGAAGGAAAAACTTCTGCGGGAAGCAAGTTCCATAGTCTTGACACTCTAGGGATGAAGGAACAAAGAAAGCGGGAAGTTCGGGGCCTCTCTAACTGAACTGTAAAAGGATGCATAAAAGTTGTACTACATGTTGCTCTGTTGGGAGCTGCCAGAGAAGGAATTATACTGGCCAACTGCTCTGAGCAGAAGCCGTGAAAATACCTATAGAAGAGCGACAGATCCCCTACAGCTCGACGGCGGGAAAGAAGAGGAAGCTTTTCTGTTTTCATTAATAAGACGAACGGCTCTTCTTTGAATGGGGTCCAGAACGCTAAGTGTGCTAAAGGGCGTCATTCCCCAGAAATGAGAACAGCATTCATTCTAAAGAGGGTCTGATTTGGGATACATACAGAGTATACAGATTGGAAGGAGAAAAATACTTTCTGGCTCGAAAGAGGAATCCAAGCTTTTTAAAGCTATCGAGGCTATGGATGTAATGCATTTGTGCCAGTTGAGGTTATTCTCAAAAGTACCCCCGCAAGATTAAACGACTCTTTCTTCTGCAGAACTTGGCCGCTCATATGTAACGGATGAGCATTGGCAGACTTTTTTCGCGACAGCGAACATGACTGTGTTTTCGAGGCATTTAACTGAACAAGATTTTTGGCGCCCCAATCCAAGATAAGTTTGAGGTCTTGTGAAAGAAATATCTGCATTGACCTGCGCTTGATTTCCAAATCAAAATTACATGGTGGCTTAAAAAATTGAATACTAGAGTGGAGGGTAGCGTCAGCAAAACTATGAATGGGATTGATTTGTTTTAACAATAGTCCTCGTAATGGGGTACGCTAGAAAATATTGCCATCTAGTGTCTAGATTATGGTGAGCAAACTATGCAAAAGAGTTCCAAAAGTTACTTTTAAGAGCACTTTATTTCAAATTTAATTGTAACCAGTAAAAAAATATCGGACGAACAAAGCAGTGAAAGACGAGGAGGCGACCATACATGCATGCCTTTTAATATTACTTGCTTACACAATCAATACAAAAAACATGTTGTTTGTACGTAATTAGAACCCTTTTTTATCAATCACCAAACAATCCCCGGCATACACAAGTTTGTTATTTCGCCTGAAAACCCTTTTCCCCGCCAGACGACGATTTCCCCTCCAGACACCTCCACCACCGTATTTATCTACCCTTGAATTCACCCTTTTAGTTAGGTAAACGCAAAATGGGGAGCACTCCGTCAGAGATAGGGCAATGTAAAAGTTGTTGTCTCGCTGTTTCAGGATTTTATTAGCATGGTTGTAAT
>JAHBCN010000294.1:217813-263857 GCA_019359885.1 Listronotus oregonensis
GAGCCAAGTACATATTTTATACAAAAAAAAATTTTACACTATGAGCACAAGTAATTAGCAAAAGGGGGCTGTTTTTTTTTTTTATAAGTAGTTTAGGGAACTGATTGTTTTTAAAAAAAGTTCATGGGGTTTTAACGTTTTGCCCAAAAAATTTTAATTTTTTTTTTTCAAAATTTTCAAAATTTGGTCTGCGATGGAGAAAAAAAAAAAAATGTCTTTAGAATTTTTTTCAAAAAAAAAAGATTTTTTTGTTTTTTTTCTTAGAATTATAGTTTCCCGAAAAAAAAATTGATAAGTTTTTAAGCCTTTTCCAAAAACAAGCGATAAATTCACGCTTTAAATTTAAAATTATAACATTTCACACGATTACCTATTACTTTAAAATGTAGGAATTTTTACAAAAAGGGGAATTTTAAGTAAAAATTGTAAAAAAAAAAAATTTAAAAAAAAAAATCATAAAAAATTTTTTTTTTTTTTATTTTTTTTTTTTTAACAAAAAAATTTGAATTAAACATCATTATTTATTTTATTTTTAATTTCCTAAAAATTCATGTAAAAAAATTTAAAAAATTCATCTACCGTTATCATTATCATGTTTTCAGCATCGGGACTGTCAGAACTTGTCTCTGTTGTAAGTTGTGCAAAATTTTTGCATGTATCAGGATACAAGTTGTTTTGTATGGTGCTTCATATAACTAAAGCAGAAATAATATGCCATTTTCAAAAATTTATTTTCAAGAGACTGTCTTGGCAATTTAAAACTTTCTATAGCTTTCTTTGCTAACTTTCATTTTTTAAATTTTTTTTTCTATCGAGCTTATGACAATTTTTTTCTATTTTCTTCCCGGGGGCCCCTTTTTTCTTACCCCCCCTTTTATATTCTATTCTTTGATTCATATGTTTAGTATAGCAGTATAAAAAATTTATCTTTAATTAAGTGACCATTCGTCCCGTTTTTTGGGATGCCCCGATTTTCAGAAGGCCGCCTGATTTTTAAAGGTCCCGCAAAACCCCCCGATTTTTTAAAAAATTTATTGATAGTAAAATTGCCTTTAACTAAAATAGCCAAAGGGCTCCCCAAAAAACAGAGGTAGGCAGCAATTTACAAAAATATACACAACAGCTTGTGAACCAAAAAATTAAACCCGGCGTGCTCGCGCCCCCTTTTTGTTTTTTTTTTTGGGGAAACAGCAGTGTTATAGTAAAGTTTGCCGGCTCAGTTCTTTTTTTCTTTAAAGGGAAAAACCTGCAGGGGCACTGTGCAGCTATTTTTTTAAAAATTTTTTTTAATAATTAATTTAAGGGGAATTTAATTTGCTTTGAGACGGTAAGAAGAAGAAGGTTTTTTTCATAAAATTTTTAATGTATTTTGGAGTTTTTAAAAGGGGCCAGTTCCTATTTTTTCAAAGGGGGGGGTTTTTTTTTCTGTTGTATGTTACCTAGGACCCCTGAATTTTATTAGACCCCCAGGTATTTATCCATTCGTTTATTTTTTTTTGTTTATCTTTTAACGAGGGTTTAAAAAAAAGGGAAAATGCGATTTTCAGAAGATTTAAAAAAAAACCTTTTTTTAAAAAAAACAAACGGGGAAAGGGTACGCAATTGCACAAAATGTTTATCTGATTTTTCAATAGAAGGGGGGGGGCGAAATGATATAAATTAAAAATTATCCAAAGTTTTTTCATCATCCTCTCGTGGGGGTAGATTTTATAGAAACATGGAATTTGGCTAGCTGCAGGAGGCATTTTTTTCATTTCATCCCTTTATGTCATAACCATAGCTTTAGATCACGGGGTTACCACCTAACTAATTCAAAAGCTGTTTAAAAAAAAATTACATGTAAGAGAACAAAGGTTTAAGCTATTATTAAAAAGGTTTTAGCCCCTTTTTTTTAAAAAAAAGGTTGTTAAGCGAATTAGAGGAGTTAATTTTTTTTTTTATATTCTGGGTGGCAGCAATCATAAAGAAATAAAACTTTTTTCCGACCCCGGGGAGATATTTTGATTACAAATTTGGGAAATTTAAAAAATAAAATTTTTGATTTTGTCTCTTTACCCGGTGAATCCTCAGATCCCATTTCAATTCCGTTTATTGTGTCACAGAATTGGGCGACAGGAAAAATCAACTTTCAACTGAAACTTTAAAATCCATGTTAACTATAAAATAACGGAGAGGGGTTAAGCCGGGCGAATTTTCAAAAATTTCCCCAAAAAAAATTTAAAAAAAAACACAACCTCAAAAGTATTTAAAAGAAAATTAATTAATAAATATAAAAATGTACCCATGTTATGTTACTTTACATATTTTTTTTTTGTTTTAAAAAATTTTTCTCAATGCGGGTTTTGTATAAAGTTCAATTTTTTTTTAGGTAATAAAAAAATTTTTTTTATAATAAATTAATTATTATAGGTGTATCTCATATACATAAGTATAGCTGTACTTGTTTTTTGTATTAAACTTAAAAAAAAAGAATAATTTTTTAAAATTTTTGAAATTTCAACATATTTATTAAAAAAAAAAAAAATTTAAAAGAATTTTTTTTTACAAAACCACCCTTCCCCCTCCCCCAGCACCCAAAAGGGCCCGATTTTTTTCAAAAAAAATGGTCACGTTACTTTAATTTTGCTAAGAAAAATTAGAACATAAAAAGTGCCATTTTCTTTTTATACACAAAAAAAATTATAATTAAAAAAATTTTGTACTGAATAAATTTATGTTTACAGGGTTTTAAAAGTCAACTATTTAACCTTTAAATTTAAAAAAAAAAAAATTTACCCGAATAAGTGGGGTTTTTTATAATTTTTTTTAAAATGTATATATCCTATAAAACAGATTCCCTTTAAAAAATTTTAAAAACATAAGAGCTGTATTTTTTTAAAAAAAATTAATAGGGGAAATTTTTTTTTCGTGTAGTCGGTCACCTTTAAAAAACATTTCCCGGATTAAAATTTTTTTTTTTGAATTGTAGTAATGTTTGAAAAAAGTATTATCCAAACGCTTAACTTTCGATTGTAACACATATATACATATATATGCGCTTTTTTCTATACGATATTTTATTAAAAACGGAAAATAAATCATACCATTAGAAAGCTGAGAGTTCCAACTTCAAAAGAGTGTATTTTAAATTTCAATTGAACATCTCCTAAGTAATCTTTTTTTCTGTTAACTGATATAGATAGTGACGGTATAGACCCTTTTTTCTTTGTAATATTGCATTTTTAAATGTATTTATTTTATTGTAAATAAGAATTTAATTCACTTTATGCACTCAATGCAACAGCAGTATAATTTGGAAGGGCATTTTTCACTTTATTACATTAACTAACCAGTTCAGATCCAATTTAAATTGATTGATGCAGACTGACCCCTGTTGGTGCTCGGTGCCTACGCAATCAAGCAAAGGTTAGTTTTTATTAAATTTATTTGACTTGTTCTATTTTGGTATTATAATCTAGTTACATAACTACATGTACATTGCAGTTTTTTATTTCCTAGATATAAAGGAAGTATTTTAATTACCAAAAATTGCACCTCAAGATTTTTGCACAGCTTTTCATTTTGGGATCCCCAGATTAATCATTGTCTACGGCATTTAGAAAGAATTGTCTTATTTAACATTTTAATGTTGACAATCATACAGTAAAACTGGAGGTAATAGTAACATAAGATGACGCTAGTTATTAATCTTCACAGTGAACACCTGAATAACTAATTATAATGCAAACAAAAACAGGTTTCCTTATTAATTAGGTGTTTTCGACGTATATCTATTAACTTAACGTTTTTTTGTGAATTAATTAAAAGAATTATTTATTCGCTAGTAACCGGTACCAAAATTAACAGTTGTAACCATACAAAATGTTTAGCGTTTTAAAAAGTTAAAACAAAAACAATTCAGAATTTTGCAATTAGAGTTTTAGATATGTTCTGTATTGTTGTGGCGGATTTCTGTCTCAAAAAGTATTCTTTGGGTACTCGCCAAATGGTGCCGGTTCGGTTTCAGAGTATAGATTCTGTGCGTACACAGAATCGATTGACCCTTATATACTTGCAGATTGCCTAAAACGAACCCAAAAAGAACTTTTTAACAATTTAAAAACCTATCCACGTTTCGGTGGCGTGTTTAATATCGTTTTTAACCAAAAGTAATTTAAAAAATTTACTGCCACCAAAGTAATAATTAAAATTATATCAATTTCTTTTAAAAAATTAGAATATGCTAAGAGGTTTTGGAAATTTATGCCGTAATGTCATAATAATGTAGGATAATAGATAATATCATAATAATTTATGACATTACGTCTGTATTTTTCCAAAAAAAAAACGGAATATCTTAAATTTCTATAACAAGTTTAAATAATTTTAATTTTAAAAATTATGTTAATAGAAATCGGTGCTAGACTTGACGCTGAAATGTGGTAAGGTTTTTTAGTTGTTAATAGGTTTATTTCCTTTTTCTTTAGGCTAGCTGCAAGTTCGCAAGGGAAAATCGATTTTGTGTAGCAAAGAACTTATGAGAAATTCTAAATAACTTCTAAAAAATACACCATCATCAGCGACGTTAAAAGTTTCCTATACTGAACGATCTCACAGGTAATCACAATGACAAACGTTTAAAAATAAATTGGCTTTTCCACACTTACTTTAATTTTAAAAAAATCTATTAATAAAAAACACAAAAAAAACAAAATTTAGAATAAAAAAAAATAAAGGGAGTTCTGTTAAAAAAATAAAACTAAGAATCTTATGTTTAATTATTTTTAAGAACATATTTCTGTGGGTATAAACGTTAGAAATATTTATCATATTTCTAATTACATTTGTATAAGTGAAATAATAAATAAAAATATGTTGTTTTTAGAGCTTCAGCAATCGTTATAAAAACATGTACGGAATAAATAGTAGGATAAATGAGTTTTTGTCATCGAAATAGGTCAAGGCAAGGTTACCTCCTTATTAGAACGTCTATATTCACTTTGAGCAACCTAATTTCTTAAAGTAAACCAGGAAATACTATTTTTTTTTTCGACATTTTGGACTATCAAAAGCCTTATTAATAAAATCACATAAGATGTCTGTACTACTTTAGATTCTTGAAATCAAAGGTGCAAAAACTATGTTATATGGCATATGGCCGTATAAGGCAAAAGCGCGACAACTATGTTTTATAAGGATACGAAACAGTATTTCATACATTTATAAAAACCTGAAAGTTGTAAAGTATTGACGTATTATCATTGTAAAAGGAATTCAGTTAATAGTAATACAAGTGTTAAAAAATGTTGAATACTTATTTTCTTGGAAAAAAACTGGATGCATAAGATTGAATTTTTATTTTTAATGAAAAATAAACGTTATTTTTATGGTTTAGAAACAAAGGTGAAAAACATAGCACAATACTCTTCAAAAATATCGTCCTAGCTAACTTTCTCACCATAATATCAATAGGCAATATGTTGAATTTTCATTGTAATAATAACTAGATATAGTTCACAACTTGACTATCACTAATGACCATTGTTAGTTATGTTAATAAAAATCACTGTGCCTTTAGCTGCTAACTTAAAATGTAAAATTATTTAATCAGCATACCTGTTAATCGACAAACAGACTGTTTTGTGTCTCTTTGACCTTAGTTACTATCATGAAAGCAATATTAATATTATATATTTTTTTAAATTTTTGTTAAGATCCCTTATACCATTAAGATTAATTTGTCGCCTGCTTGTACTCCTTTAGATTAAGGTATTAAGAAATATTTGTTTAAAATAGGTGTACAACAACATCTAAATTATTTACCGATTTATATAAATACCCTTCAACTAGCAGAAACTCTATCGAAACAGGAACCGCGAATAATTTTGTTAATATAATAATTGTATCTTTTTTTACACTTTTTTCCTTCCTGATAAATGAAATTAAATAAATAAAATACAAAGACATACATTCCAATATTATTTTGGTAACCGTTTATCTTTTAAAGTGGTCGCCACGCTAACATCAATCTCGCTGTATGTCTATTTATTATTATTATTGTACACATTCAGACAGTGGTAAAAAAATGTTGTACTGCAATATTTATAGATCTTTTACTCAACTTTCCTGATACCAAGTTAAAATGTATTCTATTGTTTGGAGAACATAAATATTCAACAAGTCTGCTCAAAATCCAAGCCAAACGCTTTTAATTAAAACCGTTCTGATTATATTACGTTACTGATCTTTGAAATGATTTCGGAATGACTTCCGGTTTATTCAACTAGGTCTGATACTTTTACTTTTTTTAATTAAATAACATATATTAGCTACAGCATGCGAGGTATAATAAGTCAAGAGAGCAAAAATAAATCTCAAAAATTATTTATTTAATATATTATATTGACAAAATATGTGCGTCGTATGTAAAAAAGCCACAAAATAATTATATGCTGAATAAAACTTTTTGTTTTTTTTTAGGTATAAATAATGTGTCCTTCTTTTGTGTAATGAGCCTCGTTTATGGTGGGACTGATAGATGAGACAAATTTGGCAATAGATCTAAAAAATCGTGGTACTATTTTTACTAGTCGAGTGCAGTAATTATGATTACTTACATAAATGATTTGGTTATTGTGGTAACAATATTCAAATTATTTTAAATTACTATGATCGATAAAAATTTAAAATTGCAGCCCAATGTCTTTTCAACTTTATTCTAAAATTAATCTCCATTATTACATAATTCTCAAGAAAATGATAAGTTGAGCGCTGAGAGTACTCGCTTCCCAGGATGTAAATACTTAATCATAATTAATACTTAATGGAAATCTAAATTCCTTTACATTTTGTTAAATTACATAATGAGACGCATTTAAAAGTTCTTTATAGGTCTCAAAGTTGGTGTTAAAATGCAATTAAAAAAACAACTCAATATTAAAGAACACTAATTGAATTGAACATATGTAATTTCTTTAAGGTACAAGAAAATATATACAATATTGTTGGGAAGCCAATATTAGTATTTTATAAGTTATTAGACAATCACAACTTTAAAAACAGATACCAAACTATCAGTCAAAACTCTCCTATGAGGGTGATTTTGGGAAGTTGGGGGGTTTTCGGGTTTTGTGCGGGGGGCGGCTTTTGATTAACGTGTTAAGAACTATTACTATGCAAAGTTTGAAAATAATTGATCGACACTCATTTTCCATAAGAAAAATCCCCAAGGACCTTTGAGGGAAATTTGAGGGGAAAGGAAACTATCACTATGCAAATCTTGAAAACAATTGGCCGAAACCCATTTTCCATAAGAGAATTGCGGGTTCCTTTGCCTTTACTTTTCAGCAATACTCAAATATTTTTTAAATTACTTTTCTTGTTTCTTTTTACTTGTTTACTTTTCTTTAGAAAAATAAAAATAATATATATATAATAAAATTGGAAGTTATAATATATCAAAATATAACGAAAAAAATATATATTTTAAATTTTTTGACCCCCTATCACCCTTTCAAAAACTATGAAAAAATTCATGAAGCTAGATCTACTAAGACACATCACACATATTTTTTTTATCATAACGTGGGTCAGTAGGCTTTGTTAAATAAATATTTACAATTCTTAAAAATCAAAAAAAATAAATAAATAAATAAATTTCACGCCAAAAATTTGTGAAAAAAATTCGGCGTTTCGTAGACCTTTAATTTGGCGCAAGCAAAACTAAAAAATCTTTTATAGGGACTGAGATATTAAAAAAAAACGAAAACACTTTCTGAAGCAACCACGTAAATCGCAAAAAAAAAACAGGAAATAGGTAGTCTTTTTATTTTCAACAAGCCTAGTTGGGTGAGATACCAAGAAGTTTTTTCGTTCGCTATGTATAAAAATAATTAAATTGCTGTCTTAAAATACATCTATTCCAAATGCATTATACTGTTTGAAATATATGAATATGCAAGAACTTCACTTAAAATACAAGCTAAACAGTTTTAATTTTGTATCTTGTACACATTTTTCATCCGTTCAGTAAGGTATAAAGTATCACATTTTTTCTTTACCTTTAGTTTTTTTTATTTACTATTTTTTGTAAATGCCTTTAATTACGTTTATCTCTTTGTACAAGGGAGCTTAAACATCAGCATACACACGCGCAGATTCAAATTGGTTCTACGCTAAACATAAACTCAAAAGCGGTTAAGGTAATTTTAAATTATTCCATATACCGGGTGGAAACAAAATTACTACCAAGCCTTTTATTCCCTTAAATGTAAACGTAACGCTTTTAAATTCTACGATATTATATTTTGTCATTATATGCCGGTTTTTGATATTTTAACATATTCCTATCACTTTTAGATTAAACGGATGTGGCGTGGGTTCTGATATTGTAAATGGAATACCCTGTAGATTTTTTAAGATTAAAATTCTAAAAGATATTTCTTATATAAAACTTTACTTGCATTATATACATGTCATTGTTGGTTTCTGAGAAAATGACGATTGAAAATGTTCAAAGGATCACACATTATGCAGTTAAATGGGACAACAAAAGGATCCATGCATATCTTAAAAGTGACATAACTTAAAAAAAATATATTTTTTAATAAAATAAGAAGGGTATCTTAAAAACAGAAATGCACAGTATAAACCAAATCCTATATCTTTTGTTTTTTCTTTGTTTCAGATATAGAATGTTACTACCTAATTTAGTACTCCTTTGTGGAGTCATAACACTGTTACCGAATTCCAAAGCTGACCCTGTACATATCATCTCACAAAATCTGGAACAAAGCATTACGTCTTCAACTTTACAATGGATGCCAACCAATGGGAAAGATCAGAGTGTTTTAAAACATGCCGTTGTTGCTGCATATCAAACTATTTATCGTGAGTATAAAACAAATTATTTATAAATCAGTAAAGAGCGCTTTAAAAAAATATAAAAATACACTTTTTAAATAGCTGCCATTTTTAAGCTAGTTTTTTTGGCAAATCACTCTTCACAATAGATTTTTGCTTTATAATTTTCTGGTGAATCTGAAATATAAATATCTGTAAAAAGAACTCACAATTTTAAGCCTATACAAAAGTATTCAAATTTCCATTATCCATGCTTCATATAAGAACTGTCTCGATAAAAACGATTCCATTCACGTACACTACAATACATTTTGTTATGTGATAACATGTTTTTCATCATCACATTAACCTTGTTCTCTGCTATCTTATTGTCTGAGCAATTCGTTTAAACAAGACCGACATTGCTTTACGTTTTAGAAACCTTCGCCCCTTATTTTTTCATTTTGTCCCGAAAAAATTTTGTTTAGAAAAAAATAAATGCAAAAAATAATCTTTCTCTTAAAAAAAATCCAAAAATTTAATTCTAATAATAAAACGCATACAATAATTTAGTGTATTTTTCCTCAACTCTTCCTCAGCCCAATGAGCATAAATAAGTAACTGAAAAATTAAAGAAAGACCTTAAAAAATATTTTTTTCGTTGACCTCCAATAAGAATTTGTTTTTTTTCTTACTAATTTATGGAGGAAACATGCATGTTTTTTGGATTTTTACGTTTTTCGTCCATAAACATTTTTCGTCCACATACGATCTTATTTAGTACCTCCTATTAAATCTAAAGTAAGGCGTTGTGTCAAAATATTAAAACAGTCAAAAATTAAGACATTTTTGGCTGTTAGACTTATGATTTAGTAAACTAAGGTAATATATTAATAATCACTACACCTGAGTTTTCAAATGACAAAAGACAAGTTTTTGCGAAGGTATGTCTTCTAAAACTATATATGGCAAAACCCAGTCCTTGTAAACAATTATTATTTTAGATGGAGGAAAAGTAACTTTTCCTCCAAATAAAAGCTGTTTTTTCTTCAAACGTCCACAAATTAATGCAAAAACATATTTTTTTAATAGTAATAATTATTAAAGATAAGTGGGTTCGCAAGACGGCTTAGGTGTCTTTGAATAGTTGCTATAGTAATGTAACATAAAGCTGTCAGTGTACACTATCAATAATAATATATTTTTTTTAATTTTGTCTCCTATTGCGTTATAATTCCGTATTAATAAGCAGTTATTGCATAAGTACATTTATTATTTAATTGAGACATACCTAAATAAAAATTTTAGTTTTGTTTTTAGTTTAATAAATATTGAGTTGTTGACGCTTGTTTTGTTGTTTGTTTGTATCTATGTTGCTACGATAACACTTTTTCCTCCGTCGGCGTCGGCGGGAAAGTGAAAAGTAAAGCTCCGGCGGAGGAAGAATGAAACTTCGAGGTCGTCTACACAGTCAAGTAATGACGGATTTACTGACGTTTGAAGAAAAAATATATTTTGTGCCCACTATAGATAAGAAAAATGTTCTACTTAAGTAGGTGGAGCATATATGTGCGCTAAAATATCCAGCTTAACTGTTAAATACTTAAATTTACCTTACGAGTCGTCTTACATTGGTCATTGTTACCGTCGAACGTCCGCCAAGCGTTTACTGAATTTAGGTGCAGATATTATATCGCTGAAAAAACACGAATGCTAAAAGTCCTCATCTATCGTCAAGGGGTACGTAAAAGTTTTAATTTCTAGTAAATTATCCCAAAATAAAAAAAATTGACGTGACAAAAGGCATTTAAACTGTTCAAACGCTTTAACATACACAACATATTAGCACTGAAAAGTGGGCTATTTCCGACATTGCATAAAAAACTGCGAACTGCGCATTAAAATCATCAGAGAAATACAAAAAAGCAACTACTTTTACTAGCGTAAGCTACATGTGTGTAAATCTAAAAAATATTGCACTAATCAAGTTATTTGGTCATTAAGTACTTACTTTTTAAGACACACTTAAAAGTAATAATCTGATTGTATTAACTATTTATTTTGTTTCAGATTCAAATGAGCCTACGAACCCTGAAGGAAGTGAAAATTTAGGCAATGATGTCGAAAAGCATCAGCAACCTGTATACATCTGCAGAGCCAAAGTAACCGGCATCTGGGTAACCGGCCAACTTCGTCCTAAGAATCACGTTTGTGTGGTATCATTGTATAAAAAGGTAGAAGAATATCAACAATTTGAAATTCTTGTTAATATTGATAACAGCGCCATGCTTAGCTGGGTTGGTAAAAATAAATATACCAACATTCCACAGGGAGCTGTTACCAGTGGGGAAAATGTCCTCAAAACATTTGTTGCAAGGAAACCAATTGAAAGTCATAATAAAGCAGGATCGATGACGCATTACGTTGGTACTTATAACCCATCTGAAAACCTTGGAGTTTATCACCTGGTAGATCAGAACAATAACGAAATTCCATATGAAGATGGTGAACTTTTAGTAGAAACAGAGCCAATTAGCTACGAGTTCAAATCTATAAAATTCAAACGTACTGGAAGGCGTTTCCCTAAAAAGAAATTGGTTCTAGCCCATACCATTTTGAAAAACGACGAAAACGGTCTACAAAAAGTAGAAAGTGTCATGGATTACAAATACAATTATTTTCTAAGTTGGGGTAAAGGACATGGAATTCTTACCGGATTACCATTTACGGTGTTTTTGCCAAATGGTAGCACAGTTGAAGGAAGGTGGGGACTACCAGAGCCTGTAGAAAAAGTAGAGACTGTTCCAGTTGAAAAATATTTGGAAGAAGGTACAGCAGTCAATATTACTTTAGTAGGAAACTTTACGGAACTTGAAATACCGTACACTGCCACTGTAGTGGCTATCTATAAAGATAATGGCCGTAGAAGTTTTGAAATCGAAGACATTAAACGTGAAAACAAAGTCATAGAAGTCGCCTTTGAGTTCAGCCCCGTTTATTTTTTGCATAACAATAGCTTTGTACCGACCACTACCACCACTACAACCACTACAACAACGACGACGTCTACGACTACTAAAACTACCTCCACTACCCAAGAAGTAACTCCCATTGTTCCACCAGAAATTATAGTCAGAACAAAGCAGGAAGAACTGCACGCTGAGAGCAAAAAAACAGATGGAGGAAAGACATCAGGAGAAGCTGACACTATTCGCGTTGCTTCTTCGCTAGAGAAGAAACCAGAATCCTCTGCCTCTGGTGCTATCTCGATAGTGTCAATGTTCAGTGCTTTCTACATCGTGCTACTAGTTACTCTTAGGGTAACATAAGAAGTGTTAGTTACCATGAGGATCCAAAGTAAAAAATATTAGTGTCAGAAGTGCAGCTTGTTTTAAATCTTACTTGTTCGAATAATAAGCTAATTTAACTTCTTTTGTTTATTATCTCTCAGTGTGGTGTAAATAGACTGTGTACATAAAAGGAGCGGACAGTGTGCCCGGCATTTGACATTTGGTGATATTTTTAATTATTATATATTGTCTTCGTCCAAGTCTGTTTCCAGTAAATTTAGCGTAGTTAATCAGAAGTAGTATTTTAGGGAAGGGTTTTTAAAGGTCTCCTACCAGTTATATTGTTTTGTGTTTTTGTTATTTAATTTTATTTTTTTAAGTTTACGTTTTAACCAATTGACCTTTAAAAACCATTGGTCTCTAGCCTTTTAGTTAGTTCTGGTTAACATGTTTTATTTTGGAGGTGTAACAATTTTAAGGTGTCTTAGAACTATCACAAAATTGTCAGGACAAAAACATGTTTTGGTTCAATATAACCATTTTTCAAAAAAGTTTATTAGTTTGCTTTAAAATATTTCCATCTTAGCCCTTTTTAAAAATGATAAAGTTAATGTCCAATTGCCTGCAATACGAGTGTCTTTGGGAACCATAAAATATTTTTATTATGGAAATCCAAAATGATCTCATTCATAGGACATTATGAAATTATTACACAAATAGATAAAATGCGTTAACCAGCAAAAAAAATATTTACTTTTAAGGCCTTTTTGAGTCGGTAGCAAACAAGGAAAAAAATCTATATTTTGCAAAATGAGAATATGTAAAGAGTAGCGCGTGGTATATATTTTTGCTATGATTAAAGGCATTTGTATTCAGTATTGAAGGGAATGTATAATGTACAAATTTTGCTGTATTTTTTACTAAAAAGAAGTACAGGAGAATTATACCAATCACGGCTCTTAAAAAATAAAGAAAATAACTCTAATCAAAGAAAAGTGATAATACCTAAGGCTATGTTCATTCCATTTATTATATAAGTACAAAAAGGTAAAAAATAACTCTTCTTTCTAGACTAGAAATTAAAAAACATAGATATTATTTAGCTTTTACAATTTCCACTTATTATCAAAAACTAATCCGTATTCCAGTGTTTTCAAATAATAAAATATATGTGATAATGTAAACATATTATCTGTAGCTTAAAAGATCTTATCTGGGTATATAAGAGCATCTAATGTTTAAGTCCGTCGATTACATGTAAGCTTTTCAGTGTTAAAATACTTTTCCAAACAAGAATTGACATTTAATCCCAAAAATACGGGTTTGTTCTTTAAAAATTGTCAGCTTGTGAACGATCTAATACGAGATAAGCCTTGATAAAAAATAAAAACCATGTGTAATAATGATGAAAAATGCATGATATTATTCTCTATCTTGTTATATTTAAATTCTTTTTAAAATTACGAGCTCATTGTTATTTTGAAATTTTAAATATGGACCTCAATTATCTATAATTTTTTTGAATACCCATTTGAAGCTCAAAAGCACAAAATCTCATGTGCATGTATTTTGACATCTTAAAGTACTTTTCTGTAAAAAGTGGTAACATCATCCTCTACTCATCATTTTTATAAAAAATATTTAGTTAAAGTAATAGGTCCCAAAAGCCAAAATGACTTATTTAAAAGCAAATGATCATGTCGGTTATAGAAAAGAAGTGGCTATAACAAAATTCAAATATTTTAAAAATAATTATTCAAATAAATTTGAGAAAATATATCAAAAAATTTACAAATTTTGAGTATAAAAAAAATTCAAAAGTATCCTAATATAATTAATGGCATATAATAATTTGTAATTCTTCAATGGGGTTTCCCGTTTATTGATAAATAAATTAAACAAAATACTGTCCCTAAGGCGACCCAGCGATTTTTAGATATTGGACATCTCTGTATGGTACACTAAGCAGAAACAGCGCATTAAACAGATCTGAGATCATCCGATAATAGTAGCAAAGTTTAGGCAGGTCTAGGGCAACCTACATTTTTTAAAAATTAGGTGGTGACAAAAAATGGGACGTTTCAGAGCTCACAAGTGTATATTGAGCAAGGTTTTTATTCGTTTACAGGCTTAACTCTATAATTCAAAAAGTTAACGTTTATTAAACCATTGATAAATCTCGTTAATGTCAAAAAAATCGTAAGCTATGACTTAAAAAATATATCAATAGTTGGATTATAATTTAAATTGTTCCTAAAAGGGTTAAACTTTTGGTCTGTATCACATTTCATCGGTATTTAGTTACCGAGATAGAAAGTTCTGGGACCTATGTAGCTGATGTTTTTTATGGTACGATAATAATATTTGATCTGATACTATTTAGACTCTCCTTTAATGTTAAATATATTTTAATTTATTTGCTTGTACCTGGTTAATTAAATATGTCAGGTGAAATTGCCGATAAAAATTTGACATATTGTGTTATAGATTTATAATCTATATTGTTTTAAATACCTTCGTACCGTTAAAAACAAGATTAGTAGGTTCCCACCAAATATAAGGGACTGACATGTATAAAGAATAATGGTTAATTTTAATGACTTTCAATGTACATTTCATGTATTATGTAGATAATAATAAAACCCACTCAAATCAAATATTTTGTATTTCATTTTGTTTTCTTTATTTGGCAATGTACCTTTTTTTGGTAGAGGTTTAAATGGACAGCTTAACTTTAAGTATCTTCTGCTGCACCGAAAACAACCAAGAGGGTGTTCGAGCGTGCGCAGTAGAATTAAATCAGTTTGCGCAAAGCAAGCGAAATTAGAACAACCTAGGATATTTACAGCAGATAACTACGCCACCAACGATGGGTGCCAGAAACGACAAATTAATATGTATGCATACATTATACCGAAAAAATCGCAATTTTTTGAATGAACTTAACTGCTATATTTATGGCTTTGATGCTAGTCAATTCGCCAGCTTTCCCTTTTTTAGTCACACGTTGCGATGTCGCAACGTGAGCTTTCCCGGGCTTTGTCGGTAGAAAGTCCCGATGTCAGGCTCTGTAGCCCCCAGATATTCCGATTTTATCACAAATTTAAACTTTTTTGATGTTTTAAATTATGAAGGGCACAAATAATGGCGGTTAAACCAAGGACTGCTACTGGTATTGCGTAGAACCTGCTTGCTGCCATCTTATGCTGCGCGCGCAACTATTCTTTCGCCATAGAAACAAAACGACACAAAACGTAAAAACAACACATATACTAAGTGTCCCCAAAAGATGTGAAAAAAATGTTATAAGGCTAAAATATGACAATCCAACCGAACTTACTTCAGTCCAAAAATAGATAATTTCGAAAATACAGTGTCAAAAGTTTAAGTTGCTTTCTCTTTTTAATAAATTTGTTAGTAATGGGTGGATTGTCACAATTTTCGACTAGGAAGGGTTTTGTGGGGTAAAAAATGAAAATCTGCTTTAATTTTTATTCAAAAATTGTATTAAACTTTTGAATAATTTTTTTTTTCAACGTCTTTTACCTAAAAAGGTATACGTGGTAAGGGTTGTTTTGACTTGGCAAACAAACTTACGGTAGCTTTGGTACCGGGCCACAAGGCCACCCAGGTAACGAAAAGGCCGATGACCTAGCCAATAATAGGCCCTGAGCCATTCTGTGAAATCTCGGCAGGCCTCTTTAAAGCATCTATTAAGAGCTGGGTAGACAGAGAGTTTCAAAGCTGGTGGGTACAAACACCAGGACAACGACAGGCAAAGCAGTTCATTAAGACCTGCTCGGTCAAGTTTACCTTGGACCTACTGAGCCCCAGTCGTAAGGTCGTAAGGATAACGGTAGGTCAACTAACAGGACATTGCAAACTCAACAAGCACCTGGAAAGAATAGGCTTGGTGGAGGATAGCCCGTATAGGTTCTGCCAGGAGGCTGAAGAAACAGCCGTACGTGTGTGGTGCCACTGCGAAGCACTATGTAGGCTTAGGTTTACTAGGCTTGGTGAGGAAAAGCCAAAACTGGCAAGATATATGCAGTGGCCAGTGTCAAGACTCTAGAGTCTAGTTAAGAAGACGGGCCTGGACAAGGTACTCTAAAGAACGATAGGAGAAACCAAAATAAATCTGGTAATGTTGCAGTGGTGTAGGTCATTTTTGCCATTTCCACTCAAATAATCTAATCTAATCTAATCTAATACTTGGTATGAGCCCAGTTTTTGAGCTCTCCTGTTTTTTTAAGATATTTGAATGTAAATAAAAAAAAATCATCAATCGTTCACTTTTGGACTGAGGTAAATTCGGTTAGATCGTCACCTAAAAAGATACTGGGTGGTTTTCAATTACCGCATTAAAGCGCATTATGCAGCACAATGCTCACCATTGAGTGTTTCAACTACTGCACTGCCTCGCATAAACGGTCTGGGCTGTTTCAATTAATGCTCGCATGATGCGGCATCAATGCGCACTGTGCTCTGTAGTTGAAAAACACCCACTAGTACCTAAAAATGTCATATTTAACTGACACTAAAATTTTGTGTATAATAACCAGCACCCTGCACCTATAAAATGTTAAAAATTCGTTATATTTTCACATTTAAAAAATAAAGTGCTAATATTAAAATTTTTAAAAGGATAAAATTTAGCATAAATAAAATAGTGTATTTGGTAGGTAACAGTGATACAATAAAAAAATATTTGTTTTTTCCAGGTTCCGGCAACCCACACAACGTTGTTGTCATTATAATCCGAAACATGTTACGCACATTTAAGTTACCAAAATTGTCTTCGCGGTCGAGAACAAGTTAATTTATATCGGTATCATGACAAAAACTGTGAGTCATTAAATTGTTTTGAATTGATTAATAAAATATGAACGCAATAATTAATTGATTACATAACACTCTACAAAAATTGGATGTGGGAAATTTATTAAATATCAGCAAAACATGTATTTTGTAAAAAGGCCATATTATTTGTGTTTAAAGAAAATTGAACAATAAAACGTTATTTTTTCCTATAATAAGTTGTTTAATTGTTTTACATAATATACAAGAAACATCAATTTATAGGTCTGTATTCCTATTCAATGGTATTTAAATACTCTCTTATTCAAAAAGCGTTAGATCTCTATTACTTCATTTAAGGTAACATTATCAAGGATATCGAAAAGTTTTGATTGGAGTATGTCTAGATATCTCTCTGCATTAATTTTTTTTAAAAGCGATACACCAGTTTTTTTAAATAAAAAACTCTTTTATTTACCCAAATTAACCTTCCTGACAGGTGGTACCATGTGGGAATTTGAGGAGTTTCAATGTATTTCATCATGTCGGTTAGGAATACCGTAAGTTGTTATTCGACATTCATCTGATCAAATATAACAATCTTTGTTAGATTTATTTAAAAAACAGTGACAAAATTTCAATTTTCTTACATCATTATCAGGGTGCAAATATTGGGTAATATTAACAACATGGGGAAAATATTTATTGGACGTCAAAATTCTATTGTATTCCTCAGTAATTTCTATAAAAAAAATTAGTCAAAATCAGCTTTTAGAGTATAACTTAATGTTAAACTCGTTTAGTTTTATTCAACCGTAAAAAGTCAATATGGTAGTTTTAAGGGTAACTCTTTGAAAAATTGAAATGAAAATATTTTTATTGCGAAAATTTTCCAAACAGTTTGTAAAAACCTTAAAACGCAAAAATCTTTCATAGTTTTACTACAACCAAAATTATTACCTCTCTCGAAAAAAAGTATTTATAATAGGTATGTAAAACTATTTGTAGCATTTGTCTGGTGGCTTTACGTAAGAACCGATTTAGTTTATTTTGGCGTAACCAACAACTTTAATATCTTCGAAAATTCTGATAATTGGTGCGTTTTTGATGTCACATGCGTCAAATATGTTGAGGGCGTAGGTCAAGGCAAAAGACTATTATTTATCTAGAAACTGTGCAAACATCAGTTAATTATTTAAAATACAAAATTAATATATAAATAATATTATAATAAAATAATATTAATAATATCATAAATTTGACATGTTAAGGGTGTAGATCTCGCGAAATGGCCCAATATGTTTGAATAAAATATTATAAGTCAAGTAAAATAGAAAAAAAGTTATTCTTTAAATAACCTATACGTCCTTAAATTTACATGAGAAACTAGTACTAATTCTCAGAAAAATAAAAAACTTGTAGGTTACGCTTAAATGAATTTACTCACGAAATTTCAAAGAAGTATTTTTTATTTCAAAGTTTAAAGGCGGGACCGATGCCTTCTATTTTAGGTGGAAATTACAGAAAGATCCTTAAGTATTCTGTGTTAATAATTTAAATTAAAAATCAAGTCCAGAAACGTCATTGAGTAAAATAAAAAAAAATCATAGTAGAAGGTGTCTTCATAAGTGGGTATTTTAAGCAAAAAATATAAATAATTTCTGGCAAAAATATAATTAATAATATTCTTTAATATATATATATATATATATATATATATATATATATATATATATATATATATATATATATATATATATATATATATATATATATATTATTTATTAGCCAGCGTAAATTATAATTTCGAAAATTTAAATATATTTTAGCTTAATGGTTTCGGAATTACTGGAGGAAAGGCTGATTATAAACGAAAAACGTATAGTTTATCATATAAAAATAAATAAATAATAATAAGAACATATTTATACACCGGGTGTTTCAAATTCGTCACTCACAATTGGTATATAGGAAACTAAAATGCCATTTAAAAATTTAATCAATTTTTTTAAATTTCTTTACTGCCTCTAAGAGGGGACTTTACCAAACAGGAAAAAACGAGATATGATAAAACTTTATTACATAAGCGATAGAAACGGCGTAAAAACATCGGAGACATATCTAATATTTAAACCAAACTATACTCTTCTCTATAATATGTCACGCACTTTCCGATTTGTTGTATCCTTTCTTTTGAATCTCTTAAACTCCCTAATGATATCAACAATGAACATTACTTTAGAAACGGCTTAATATACAAAAAAGGTATAAATTCTACCTAAGCTGTTCGGAGACAGTAGGAGAGCTGGTGAACAATTTTGAATAGGTTTTGTAAGCGCTTTTAACAATAATTTTATGTAAAAAAATGCGCAAAACAAAATTAAACTTTAGGGGTTTAAGTATTTTTCCCAAAAGTTATTTTTTGATTTTTCAACGAGTTTATTCACTAATTTAGAATGACACTGTTCCTCGTGAACTTGTAATCAAAAGCATGTTATTAGATGGGCCAACTTGCCCTCTACAAATAACCTAAGAAAGGTGAATTTTTTTATAAAAATGAAACTTAGACCACGTGTATTTTAAACATGCTTTGTTGGTGCACGACGTGCAGCGCTGCCTCCTGTAATGCTAGTTTTGATATTTAATGAAATACTTTTTATCATGATTTAAATTACCATCTCTTTGACTATTATACTCTGCGACAACCCTGGTAATTTTCTCTTTATGGTGCGGCATTTGGCAAAGCCATAAGCTCTAAATTCATTTAATTGGGTAAATACGAAGTAAAATACCAGATGCCAAAATTACTAAAACTCCTTATTACGAAATTTAATAGTAATCAGTACTTTAATATAACGCGCCTACGTCAACTCACTAAGTGCCTTAACATATTTATTTTAATAATAAAGCCGCTGTTACGATAATGAAAGATTGTTTAGAGAATTAGAAATAGGTATTATATAGAATGATCACTTTTTTAATGGCTATAACTATGTGGTCAAATCGTTATCTTTTATTATCAAGGTGCAACTTAATAATCTAGAAAAAAATAACATACATAACAAAATTTTTTTTTATATAAATACACATCATACAACAACTAATAGCATGGGAGCCACACCAAATATATGCCAGATACCCTTGGCCTCAGGGGCCACTTTGATAAAGAAAATTTTTTATTTGGAATTTGCGAAAAAAATATTTTTTTGATATCTCTATATTATACAGTTTAGCGGCCGGAAAGTGGCCCTTTATGTACTAGCGAAATAAAAGTCTTTATTTTTAAACCTTTTCATGTATCCAAAACTACATTATTAATATTTTTTACACCTTTATTATTTACATATACAACATTACACTAAAAACCTAATTTTAAATAGTAATTATTGATATTTATAACTCATTTAGAGTTTTTGATATGGTCATACCAAATTTTCATTATATTTTTGTAGGCTTGGCAGGGCCGGCGCCAGAAAAAAAATGTAGGGGGGTCAAAAAGTTTAAGTCAATTTACTTCTCCAAAATTAATTGAAATAAAAACAAATTAAAATACCACAACTTTAATTTTTAAGTAATTATCATACTCATTTTAAATTCCTAGGCGATATTGTAAAACTTAAGGATTTAGACGGAAATTGTTTTATTTTAAGTAACTTTTAAAAATCCAGGGGAGTCGACGACCTCCCCTGACCCCCCTGCCGGCGGCCTTGGGCTTGGCTTTAACAAAAGCAAGTCTGGTACACAGAGATTCTGAAATGTAACAGAACAAAACTTTAAAAGTGATTAGGAACCCGTTTATAATGTAATCGTAAGATAATAAAAATAATTTAAAAAAACTTGCACAATAAAGCCATGGTTTATGTACTTATAACATAAATAGCCATAATCATTTGTTTTACAGCAAATTTAAAATAAAGAAATTGACAGATTGAACTAGTTCTATAGGCCTTGTAATAGTTGAAATTTTTTTGTGCACATGCCCCAACTTTCGCTAAATTTTTCGGGCACTTTATTTGCAAATGTATGAGCAGTGCATATGTTTATAAAAAAAATGGCAATAAAACAAGTAATAATATTTTTTTTATAAACAGTTTAATAGTATATTACATCGAGTGGTAAGCCCATTACAACGATTTCGAAAATTACGGTACGAGCGTGAGCAAAAGTATGTATTAAAGTGTGTAAAAGGGTACATGAGTTGTGTACTATACTTTTTCAAACGACTTTTGTTTAGTTTTTTTATAAATAAAAGCAGAAGATTATGTAAACTTTAAGTAACAATACAAATAATAATACAAACATTTGTTTTAAGCGATGTTATTTGTTTCATAGCCAGCTTTACGTAAAATCTATTGAAAGTTTTCAAGATTTTGGGTGCTCGCGGCTAATGCGTTTGTGAACTGTTAGTAAATTATATATATATATATATATATATATATATATATATATATATATATATATATATATTACGTAACTGCCCTTACGCAAGTTTGGCTTTTACAGTAATAGTGTTTGAAATTTTAGAGATTTACTGATAAAGTAGACGGTGTGTAATTAGGTTCTTACTAATATAGGAGTAGAAAAATAAAATTATTATGCATACATAATAAAATAATAATACAAATGTTTTAATTAAAATATATAATGTTATCTGTAAGGAAAGGGGGTTAAACAACGTTGTTTTTACGGAGTAGGCCGCAGTGATACGAATAGTAAATCTTTTCAGAAGAACTTATATTGTTTAATTAGTTTTCCAAAGCCTTGTTTTGAATATCGCCGAAAACTCATTAAAATAAGTAAGCGAAAGTACTTTTGTAAATTTGTCCCAAAAGTGCTAAATGCAATTTGTGGGTGAAGCGGTGTGGACGAGGTGATGGAATTGATAATGTTAATAAACACACATATATTTGTTCACTTTATTTTGAAGGAGAATGTGGTCCAACAACCGAATATTTAGACCCCATCAGTTGTGTAAAAAGCAAAACTAGTGACAATGTAATATATTTAATTAATTTTCGCGCCCTAACCTGAAATAATAAATTTTGTCGATGGTAAAAGTCACTAGAACCGCGTTGGCTGAAAAATATAAAGAATCAAAAGATTTTCTTTTTTGTTTTTACTTGACATCTTAAATTATTATTATCCTAACCTTTTAACTAGTTCAGCTTTATTTTCACCATTAATTAATTTGTAATTAAATTGCACTGATATTAGAGGTAATATTGCTTGTTGCTGAGCCATATTTATGAAAAGTGCCCGGCGATTTTATTGATGGGGAAAAAATCGATAATCTTTTAAGATAGTTTGCTAAGGATGCTTAGAGTCCTAATGTTAAAATCTGATTTATATAAACCACTAATATTTATATAAACCTTGGAACCACTAATGATATCTAACATAAATACGATTACAATTTACAACTTTTCGATGTAAAGCTTTATACTCGTACATAATTTGTTTAATTTTAAAAGAAATTGTTTAATTTCTATACTTCATTTGTACCGGGTGTTAAAATAAGAAATGTCGCCGGCTGTATCTCGGAAACTATTCATCGCACAACATGGGGAAAAATATTTTTAGTAAAAGTGGTCAAGAGAAATAGCTAAGTTTTTAAAACTACTGCGAGATGGCGCATACGCAAGCTTAAATTAAAAATCCTATTTTTTCTCCAAAATTCCCTAATACTAGGTACAATTTTGATAACATCAGCAAGAACTCTAACCAATTCTGCATCAGTTTGGTTAATGACTTTTTGTCGTATTCTTAATAATAAGGGTGGGGAAGAAGATTATAAAAAATGCAAGTTTCAAATAGCTCTATATCTCACATCTTTTATTGAAAGTGATTCAAAGGGCACTCGTTTTAAAGAAAATTTAAAGCACTCTTAAATGTTGTTCTTTTCGATTTCGATTCATGAAGAGGAAGAGGGAGAGAGAGGGAAAGAAAGAGATCAATTTTCTTAGGTCTGATTTCAAAAATAAGCACTTGGTTATTCACTTCTGCGTTTGTTTTCGAGCTATTTCAAAGTAACCTGTTTTTGAAATGATAAATAATATTAACAATTAATTAAAACAGTCCTTGTGAGAGACGGGAAGAAGTGAAAGAAAAAGAGAGGGAGAGAAAACGAGAAATTATTTTTTAAAGTTTGATTTTTAAAATAAGCACTACTTGGTTATTCACTTTTGCGTTCGTTTTCGAGTTATTTCAAAGTAACCTGTTTTTTAAATGATTAATACTATTATTAATTTATCAAAACAGTCCTTGTGAGAGACAGGCGGAGAAGAGGGATAAAAAGAGGGCGAGAGAGAGATTAATTTTCTTAAGTCTGGTTCCAAAAATGAGCACTTTGTTATTCACTTCTACGTTCGTTTTCGAGTTATTTCAAAGTAATCTGTTTTTAAATGCTTTATAATATTATCAATTAATCAAAACAGTCCTTGTGAGAGAGAGAATGGGAGAGAGGAAGAGAGAGAGGCAGAGAAAGAGATTAATTTTCTTAAGTCTGGTTTTAAAAATGAGCACTTGGTTATGCACTTATCTTTTTCACAAGAACATCAATTAATATCGGGTTTGGATTTAACAGTCCTAGTTACTTCCATGGTTCTATGTCAGTACAGGAGAAAAGGTAAAATAAAACCTGGATAACAGAAATATAGAGACATCCAGAAATAAACTAATATTAAAATTAAGTTATTAATAAAACAAACAATTATTACCCAACATACAGAAATTAACATGGCTGACGTTGGCGTTGCTTTAACACAGTGTCAAAGGTCATGAATCATGAATAACAATAAACCCAGACTCGCGACTGTCTGTATTTTACAGCCGGTAAATTGTTTCGGAATTTGCATAAATTTTATTGGTGAAGTGTTTTGCATACTACATACAAAAATGGCCGATACGGTATTAGTGTGGGTACGTGCTTTGCTGGTAGACGACAATACTGCAGAATTATATAGGGTGATGGAAATAACTAGTTTTCATCATAAAAACTTTACCAACGTAGTTTGAAAGAGAGTTAAAGGGTGAATTAGGTTATATTTCCTATTTCTGAGTAGATTATTTGCGCTGTTTATTTTATTTAAAGATTGAATTTGTAATAAAAATGAAATTTGTAATAAAAATGGAATTTTCAATTTACATTTAAATTTTTTAAGAAATTACAAGTGTACATTTTCAAAAATGAACCCTAAACACGATGGACTTAAAAATGTTGGTATAAAATATTCAGAAAAACTATATCATTATTTTTCAGCCTATATGCTTCTTAGCTTGTTTTTTGTTATTGATGCGTAAAATTTTAGAACAGTCTGTGTGATCGTGGTTATAGCGGTGTTGTTTTTCTCGAGATATGT
This sequence comes from Listronotus oregonensis, assembly GCA_019359885.1. Taxonomy (NCBI): domain Eukaryota; kingdom Metazoa; phylum Arthropoda; class Insecta; order Coleoptera; family Curculionidae; genus Listronotus; species Listronotus oregonensis. The sequence goes on from JAHBCN010000294.1 coordinate 242,079, forward strand.
GTTCAAATCTCGTCTTTTTTTTAATGATTTTGCATTAAAATCATTTTATTTCTGACTTTTGTCTTTTTTTCTTTCTAATAAAAATATAACTTTTTGAAATTGGGGTAAACTATGGCAAAGATTTTTATGACAACTTAAGGAAATTCTAAATAATTAAGAAGATACATGGATCATTTTTTTTAAACCCTGGAAACCGCATTTATGTTTAAAAAGAAAACTAATACATAATAATGTAAAAACAGGTATTAAATAAAAAACATTTTACCTTATTAATACGTATTTATTTTTCAAATAATAATTCGGTTAAATAAGGTGAATTATTGTTCTACAATGAAAGGGAGGATGAAAAAATTAAAGAAAAACTATAATGCAAGTAAATAAAACATTTTATAATTTTAAACAAAAATACATAAATTATGCTAACATCTCCTTTCATTATTTAATGTAGGGAGAATTTTCTCAATATTTTATGTTAACCCTTAAGGCACGGCGTGGCGTTCTCTAGGGACCTCAGATCTAGTTTTTTGGGTCTGCCTTTTTCCAACTTTAGGTCGCCAAGTATTTGACTGCTCTGGATATTCTTATATAAATGTTTTATTTTTAATATTACTTTTTTATGTAAAAACAGCATTTATGTTACCACGTAGTACTTTGTGGAATAAATTTTAACTTTTCTTTTTGTCTCAGGTATCAATAAACAAGGACTAAAAGACTGTCATTGCTTACAAATCAATAAAAGAATATTGTCGTAATTTCATTGCCCAAAGTTACTTGGGACTTTTATTGAATAAGAAAAGTTCTTTTAGAAATAAATCGTGAATGAAATGTGTAGGCTATTAGTATAAGAAACAATTTAAAATGTCGAAATATAGTCGTAAAGCACTAACTCAAAAATGCCTTAAAGAACTAGTATCTCATACAGGTGAAAGTAGTGACGATGATCTAGTGAGTGATGTTGAAGACCATGATTTCGATTATGACAGCGAAACCGAAACTATATCGGAAATAAAAGATAATATAAGACAGAACACAAAAAATTGATGTCATACTTTCATATAACAGTGCCCAAGGAGCCGTGGATAATTCAGATGAAATGATAAGAGAATATACCTATTCTTTCCGTACTACTCGCTGGCCGTTTCGATTGTTAATAAATAAAAACCACATTAACTCATTCTAAAAACTATCCATGGACAACATAAAATAAAAACCAAAAATAATAAATAAAAAATTTCGACCTTAAAGTAAATGAGCAAAATGTCCAGCTTCTCATAAAATACGGGACTGCAATCGATTTGTCATTGAGTGTCTAACACGTCCAAAAATTCCTGGAGTATTCCTTATGACATTGCAATTGTCAATTATCCGATTCCTCAAGTCATTCACATCTAGTACAGGAGTTTTATAAACAAGAGCTTTCAAATGGCCCCATAAATAGAAATCTAAATGATTCATATCAGGACTGCGAGGTGGCCAATTTTGAGGTCCTGCACGTCCAATCCAGCGATTAGGGTAGGTGATGTCGAGATGCTGACGAGCAAGAGCCTTAAAATGAGCTGGAGCCCCGTCGTGCATAAACGACATGTTGACTCTTACTTGTACGGGTACTTCTTCTAACAAAATGGGTAAATGATCTTGCAAAAAGTCCGTGTAGAATTCACCTGTTAATCTTGCTGGTTAAAAAATGGGCCAATTAGGTAGTTACCAATAATTCCTACCCAAACGTTCAGCGAAAATTGTTGCTGAAAATGACTCTCTAATAACGTGGGGATTTTCGTCGGCCCAAAAATGGTCATTGTGAAAGTTCATAATAGCATCTCGTGAAAAATTTGCCTCGTCCGTAAATAAAACATTTGGTAAAAAATTATTATTGTATGCCATGGTATGAATTAACCACCTGCAAAACATGAATCTTGTTTGAAAATCCCGAGGTAGCAGAGCTTGGATCCGCTGTATGTGATATGGGTACAGGAGGTTTCTTTTAAGAATTTTCCAAACGGTTTTTGGGCTGACTTCAAGCTGCTGTGCAATCTTCCTGGTACTATTTGAAGGATCTTCTTCTATCTCATTAAGTATAGCTTCTTCTAATTCAGGCGTTGTTACAGTTTCTGGTCTTCCACCACCTGTATTTTTATTAAAACTCCCAGTTTCACATAACCTTGCGTGTAGCGTTCTCAATGTTTTGGCACATGGAATTACTCTGTTAGGATATCTGTCCTGGTAAATTCTTCGTGCTTCTTCCGCATTTCCATGTGCTAATCCATAAATAAAGTGCATGTCAGCCATTTCAGCGTTAGTAAAATTATTCATGATGGATCACTGCTAATTGACAACTCTGAATTTTACTGATATGACAATACTATCACTGTGAGCTGGTCTCCAAAGCGGGTAAGTAGGTACTAGATTGGACTTCGCAATAATTTGTTATAAAAAGCAAACGTGGTATGCCAAAAATGTGATAATAAAAGTCGTACAAGTAAAACTTTTTATTTTCATAGTAAACAAGATATGAGGTTGCTTCATCTAAAAAAAACTACAAAAAAAAGTTATTGGTTCACCAAATCGTTTAAGGATATTTATGATATTTAAATATCGTTTTTTTTTTAAGTGTCAGACACTCAATGACAAATCGATTGCAGTCCCGTATTTTATGAGAAGGTGGACATTTTTTTAATTTTTTTTCTCGAAAACGAACCTAGATATGAAGAAAACACAAGAAAGTAAAAAGTTGTATTTTTAGTTGCTTAATCTTAAAAAATATAAAAACTATAAGAAAAAGTCATTGGTGTACTTTTTTTCGTCAATAATATGGCTGTGGTGCCCACTGAGATGCCACTGGAGCTAATAATTTCAATCTAGTTAAAGCTAAATAAGCACCTTATTACTTCAAATAACTGCACCAAATTTCGACCAAATCGATTTTAGGATATTTATGATATTTTATAAATACCGTTTTTTTCTTTAAACTTCAACGCCCTGTATCTCAGAAACGAAGCAACTCCGGACATATGTTCATAGGAACTTTTTTTCTTAAAACGACCTAGCCAAACACCCTTTATATCAAGCAATAGTTGCATGCGGAGTAGCAAAACCGCCACAACAAAGCCAAGACAAGCTGAAATAATAACTAGAAAGCGAGGAAGATATTACTTTTTTCCACGAGCTATCTGTTTCTTTAAAATAAGTTTTTTGGTACTACCTAAATGTTACTTTGTGTTTTAGTTTATTTAGTTATGTTCTTAAAAAAAAGTAGGAAGAGAACCTGGACGCCGTTATTTATTTTAAAAATTAAGAGTAAATATATCAATTTTTAACAATATATTGAAATGAATCAAAAACACTAAAATCATGGACTTCCATTGTCTTTATTTGTTAATTGATACACAACGTTTAGGTTGGTGATGTATCTCCAACCGAAACGTTGTGTATCAATTAACAAATAAAGACAATGAAAGTCCAATATTTTAGTGTTATTGAAACCATATCATTGTCTAACACTTTTAAAGAAACGTTGTAAGCCCGGTACGGACCCGGTATCAACGAACTATTTAGAGGCTACGAGAAGACCTGTTTTAAGATCACAAAAGAAGATGCCCACATAAGAACCCAAAGAAAACAACATTATCCTAGTTAGTTTTCGCCTAAAATCACCAATACCAGGAGAAAGAGCTAAAGGTATTCTTGAAGATGCCAGCAAATCTCTGCTCCGATCCCAAATTAACTACCACCGATGGAAGAAATCACAGCTGCTGTTAGAAGTTACCCAGCGATATGAAGAAATTAAGAAATACGTACAGGAAGAGGACTATAACCCCATTTTTCAAAAAATTCAAAGAACATGTGAGAAGGCCAAAGACGATTTACGACAAAAACACCAGAACAAATTGAACAGACTGTACAGTCAACGACCAACAACTGAGACTGTCAACAAAAAGACAATAATTAACATGTCCTCACGAACCCTTTTGGAAACAGAAGAACAGTTTTTAGGACGAAGATTAAACTTTGCTATAGCTCCAAAACATACTCCTACTCTAGACATCAGTTATCACTTGAAAAGAATACATCACCAACCGAAACGTTGTGTATAGAATTAACAAATAAAGACAATGGAAGTCCAAGATTTTAGTGTTATTAAAACCATAATATTGTCTAACACTTTTAAAGAAATATATTGAAAATTTCGATGCAAGAAATATCCTTCGAATAGAATTTTAAGGAAAGTGCTACAGCTAGAACATCAAGATTCATTAATAACTTCTTACTTGTCCCAAAATTATTACCAATTGAAAAAAACTCTTTTAACTGCTGCATTATTTTCAGGCCAGCACAACGTAGATTCAACAAGAATATCCTAATTATCATACAAAATGTGTACATTTTTGGGTTAAATATTTTTACCCATTTCCTTGAAAGTGTTAGACAATGTTATGGTTTTAATAACATTTTCATATCACTTAAAAACGGTTGGATATACATCACTAACCAATACGTTATGTATCCATTAACAAATAAAGACAATGGAAGTCCAAGATTTTAGTGTTATTGAAATTTCTCCCCATGTTTTATCGATTTTAACATGTTGACTTTCTCGCTGTTATAATTTATCAGAATTTAGATATACATTCAGCCTTCTATTTTTTTTGAAAGAGTCAACTGTCATCTATTTCTTTTGATAAAAGCTGTGTCACATAACGCGAAGTAAAGAGGTTAACAGATTAGTTCTAAAATGTCGGAAGGAAGGACAGGAAGGAGGACACTTTTTAAGAAATGACCGAACCTACAAAAGAAGAACTGTTCTCCCTAAAGGAGGACGACTGGTCACCTTAAGATAAAGTATGCTTTTTAAATCATCAAATTTTAAATTGAATTATTTGCCAAGATCAGCGCATTCTGGCAATCACTATAATTTTACTTTTTTAATTTTAGATTAACAAAAATTTTTAGCCGATAATTCAATGACAGGACTTACAATTACACAAATATTTAATAAAAAAAATTAAAATAAAAAAAAAATAGAATAATCTTTATTGTATCGACAGAGTCACATACAAAGGTGGAAAGTACCGCCAGGCGTATTTTAATAACCACCAAAAAACTTATTAACTAAAAAAAGTCATAACAAAACTAGAAATATACAAAAACTAGAACAATAAATAAACATAGATGCCTACAACAATAACCTATTCACCGACACGTGTTTGCGTATTTTAGACTTAAAAACAGGTACACTTGAGCTTTTAAAACTAAGGGGCAATGAGTTGTAAATTTGAGGTGTAAGATATAGAAAACATGACTTAAAGAATTCTGTTCTGTGATGCGGTATAGAGATTGCATCTCCGAAGCGAATGTTCACTTGGTGAGTGTCTCTCCTATAAGTTATAAGTTTAGTAAGATATTGTGGCTCTTTTAGCGTTATTACTTTGTGTATAAGGCAACTCATATGAACACAGCGCTTCTGTGCCATATTGTGGTGAAATAGCTACACAACATGTTGACTCACATGATCTCTACGAGACAAACTTTTTACATACCTAACACAAGAGTTCTGCACTTTTTGGATTTTGTATTTATTATAATTTGTTAAGAAAGGTCCATATACAACATCAAGATACCCCGGTATTGAAAGTACCAAGCTATCCGTAAGCAACCTTTTGATATTACAGGAAGAAGACTCTTGAATTCATACAATGATTTAAGTTTATAATATGATCTCTGACAAATCTTGTTAACATGTGCGTTAAAAGTCAGCTTACTATCCATATACAAACCAAGATTCCTCACTTCATTAGTCCACTGTATGTCAACACCATCCAGTTTAATGTGCAAAACTGAAACATTTATGTATTTTCGAGAGTACAGAATTGCTTGTGTTTTACTAGGATTTATGAGCAGCGAACTTGCAGATGCCCAGCTTGAGATATTGTTTAAGTCAGTATTAATTAGATTTATGCTATCCGGAAGATTGTGTATCGAGCTGGGGAGATATATCTGCAAATCATCCGCATACATATGATATTTACAATGTTTAATATGGCCACCAAGGTCTGAAGCGAAAATCGTAAAAAGAAGTGGAACAAGAACAGATCCCTGTTGGACACCCCTCTCCACAACCCTCCAATCAGACCGCACCAACCCATCATCAGCCATCAGTCTGACTGCCTGCTGCCTATGGTGCAGGTAACTGCCAAACCATCCATTACCATTCATTTTATAATAGGTCAATTTAGCTAGTAATAAATCTATATTTAAACTGTCAAAAGCCTTGGCCATATTTATCATGACAGAAAGACAGCATTGCCCCTGATCAAAAGTCAATGATATATCACTAATGATTTTTAAAAGTGCTGTTGCACAGCTACAGTAGTCTACAAAACCTGATTGAAATTTAGGGATATACCCTTATCAGACAGATATTCAGTGGCCTGACATCTGACTAGTTTTTCTAAGATTTTTGATGGTGCAGGTGTTATACTAATTAGTCTCAATTCATTAAAACTCGAGGGATTATTCACCTTAGGCACAGGTGTGACAAGAGCCATTTTCCAAACATCAGGTACAGAACCAGTTTCAATAGAAAAATTAATTATATTAATTAGAGGTTTAAGGCAGTAAGACATGCAAGCCTTAAGCATTTTTATAGAAATTTTATCAATGCCAACCGCATTACTTTTAATGCTGTTGAGATATGTTAGTCCTTGTTCCTCTGTAGCAAATCTTAGTATAAATGGCTCCCAAGGAACAGTTGTACTGAGAAAACCATTTAACAGTTCCCGATCTATATTTGTTTGTGGTGTACTACCCAAAAAATGATTATTGATTAAATTAGGTTCCTTTAGTTCACTTGGAATATCTTTATGTATTTTATTAGTAATTTTCCAGCTGGAAATTTTCTCTCAGTATTGTTTGCTTCTGTTTCTTTTTGTACAGCTTTTAATTTGCGTAAAATAGCAGGCTTTTTTCTCAGCTTTCACAGCAAATACTACATACCTTTTAACTTGGATATAATAATTTCTAGTTTCAATTAAATTTAAAGTTTTAAATTTGCGAAAAGCCTTGTGTTTAAGTTCAATCATTTTTTAAAAATTATATGTTAACCAGGGCGGTTTTGGTTTTCTCAGTTTAACTATTTTAGTTGGACAGTAAACATCAAACAAAGACAGTAATCTATCATTAAAAATATTTACCTTACAGTTAATATCAGTATTAGAGGTATAGAGATCATGCCAGTCAATATTCTGCAGATCACTCTGAAACTGCTCAGAGTGTACCATTTTTAAACTTCTACTTTTTATAAGAGTATTAGGTTTTTTAATTCTATTATATTTTATTTTGCAAAAAACAGCCTCATGGTCAGTTTGAATGGGGTCACAGGGCAGAACACCACCATCCACAACTAGTTCTTTTTTGTTTATTAAAATTAGATCAATAAGAGATTGATTATTAGGAGTAATTCTAGTAGGGTAAGTAATAATTTTATACAAATTAAAGGTTTTAAGAATATCACAGAAAAATCCATATATTAATAAATAACTTTTAAATTCCATTAACATCTATTTAATAAATACCAATATGTTAAATTACCCAAAAATAATCAAAATAAGCCGTTATTGCAAAGAAAGGAAAAATTGAATTTGTGACCAAAAATGTTGCCATTTTCACCCTGTATACTTAATATGTCATCAACGCTTAACCAACGTTGGCGCCATCTGGCGTGATATAGCATTTAAATTTTTTAATTAATACCATCAATGACATGAACACGTTGCCTCTAATGGCATAGCTATATGTGCAATAAACTTAACCTGATTGACAAGAGACAGTAGCTTTATTATTCAATTATGAGTTTAATACCAATGATAAATATGTCTAAATAAAAAAAAATTAAATAGGACATTTTAATGTGACGCACTATTGACCGTTAATTTCTCTCAAAAGTTTTTTTTTTTTATTTTGAGACAGTCCACGAAGGCTGATGCCTAAGTACTAACGTACCGTGGGTGTCTTCAGTGTGGTGAGAGGGAGTTTGTTCACACGGGACTTAAATTTTTGGAGATTGGGAGGAGAAGGAAATACTTCTGCGGGCAGCAGGTTCCATAGTCTTGACACTCTAGGAATAAAGGAACGAAGAAAGCGGGAAGTTCGGGGCCTCTCAAACTGAACTGTAAAAGGATGCATAAAAGTTGCACTACGTGTTGCTCCGTTCGGAGCTGCCAGAGAAGGAATAATACTGGCCAATTCCTCTGAGCAGAAGCCGTGAAAATACCTATAGAAGAGCGACAGATCCCCTACAGCTCGACGATGGGCAAGAAGAGGAAGCCTTTCTGTGAGCGTTGGATCATTAATAAGACGAACAGCTCTTTTTTGGATGGAGTCCAGAAGGCTAAGTGTTGTAGGGGACGCCATTCCCCAGACATGAGAACAGTATTCCAAAGAGGGTCTGATTTGGGATACATACAGAGTGTACAGATTGGAAGAAGAAAGATATATTCTGGCTCGAATGAGGAATCCAATCTTTTTTGAAGCTGCCGAAGCTATGGATGAAATGTGTTTGTGCCAGTTAAGGTTATTCTCAAAAGTAACGCCGACTAGATTAAACGACTCTTTGTTCTGCAGAACTTGGCCGCTCATATGTAAGGGATGAGCATTCGCAGACTTTTTTCGCGACGGTGAACATGACTGTGTTTTTGAGGCATTAAACTGAACACGATTTTTGGCCCCCAATCCAAGATAAGTTTGAGGTCTTGTGAAAGAGATATCTGCATTGACCTGCGCTTGTTTTCAAAATCAGAATTACACGGTGGCTTAAGAAATTGAATACTAGAGTGGAGGGTACTATCGTCAGCAAAACTATGAATAGGATTGATTGTGGAAGAGAGAAGATCGTTAATGTGTAGAAGAAACAGCGTGGGAGCCAGCACTGAGCCCTGGGGCACCCCAGCATTAATTTGGTAGAAGCTAGAGGAGTGACCATCTACACTCACTGATATACGTCGATTAGAAAGGAAACTGGAAATCCAAGAGCAAAGCTTAGGTGGAAGACCGTAAGAAGGAAGTTTGTTAAGAAGCCCATCATGCCAGACCTGATCGAAAGCTTTGGATATGTCAAGAGCAACGATCTGGGATTCACCAAGAAACTCAAGGGACTTGTTCCAGTTGTGTGAGACAAAGGAAAGAAGATCAGCTGTGGATCTACTGTGACGGAATCCATATTGTCTATCATGTAAGATCTTATGTTTTTCCAGATACTTTAAGATTTGGGAATTAATGAATTTTTCCATTACCTTGAAAACAACTGAAAGAAGAGATATAGGTCTATAGTTAGAAGGGAGACTTTTGGATCCTTTTTTGGGGACAGGATGCACACGTGCAGCTTTCCAACTCTCCGGGAAAATGCCCATGTCGTAAGAGATTCGAAAGAGGCGAGTTAAGATGGGTGCAAGCTCGGGAGCACATTTTTTTAAGACGATTGCTGGTATGCCATCCAGCCCAGACGATTTTTTAGTATTAAGAGAAGAAAGAATATGCTTGATCTGTTTGACTTTAAAAATTATATCGGACATTTTATGAGAAACAGGACAACAAAAGTTTATTTTTAGAATATAGATATACAGCGTCTTTCGAAAAAGACCGCATCATATAAGTAATGTGTTATTAAATTTAAATGAAATTTGAGTTTGGGATTAGCGTATGCTTTAAATTCGATCAAAACTCATGCAGTCCCTCGCTAAAATGACACCTGTTACATCTGTCAAAATTAGAAGTTTTTCTAAAATGTGTCAAAAACTTGGTCAAATTGACATTACTTGGAGATATTTTAAGATAACGCTCTTTTTAAAGCAGTTTTATGGACATGTTTCTATTTCTGACAAATATTAAAAAACTTGAAAAATCTACTTTTTTACCCATATTAACGTATTTGTTAGTGAAGTACTTACTTTCTAAAAATATGTTTATACTATTTTCAACCATAGAAGTTTCACCTCTGCACAAAATTTATAATAATTATTAAACATGTTTAATAAAATTATTTTTACCTTTATTATAAAAGGCGGGGGTAGTATCACATTCAGTGAATGCATAAATAAATAAAAGATGCTCTTTCTTAATATTTCCATATTTACTTAACATAGTTTTTGTTGAATAAATTCGTTGTAAGCATTATTTTTAAATGGTTTAAAAAACATTTCTTTATCATCAGGTACTAAAAGTCTACTTACAAGTCCAGCAATGGAAAATTAATTCTCTTATTCTTTCTAAAGAACGGGGTTGGCAAAAAGACTATTATTTAAAACCAGTAAAAATGACGCAATCAGCAGCACCTGAAAACGTCTTAAAAAATCATATTTTGTTCCTGCAAAACAGGATGTCGGTTCAGCATGTGACTGCAAAAAAGTGGCATTCATTGCTCACCAGCTTGCATTGTTTGCGGGACTGCGATAACCACCCACAAATTGAAGAAGATAAAATCTCCGATTCGCAAATATAAATAATTAAAATTTTCTATTTTTAGAAAATATTTTAAAATTTTTGATAAATAACTCTTCATAAAATTTTATTTATTAAAATTTTATTATATTTTCTTAACTATCTAATATAGAATATGTTTCTTAGAGTTGTTAAAATCCTAAAGAAATATATAAATTTTTAATTTTGTTATGTATTTTCATTTAATGTCACTATTATATAAAAATATCTTATAAGCAATTATTACAGTCCGGAAATTAAGTAAAATTTCTGCTCTCAGAAATTAAACTTCACGATATATTTGAAACTATGAAAAATACGAGAAAATATTATATAACTATTTTTGTAGGAAATTTAATTATCTACAAAAAAGATTATTTGCAAAAATGACAAAAATTAATATTTAAAAAGTTACAGCGATTTAAAAAAAATGTTCCATTTAAATATCATTAATATTATTTAATCAACATAAATTTTTGTTTGCCCCCTCCAAAAGGTTTCTGATTTTGAATAATATGGAAAAACAAAATTATTAAAAAAAATTATATTATAAAATCGGAGCTGTTCTTGAGGACTTCCAACTAAAATTCTTCATTGACAAAGGCCGCAATTTTTTGGTGCTTGTAGAAATCAGGTGTTGCTAGTCCAGTCTGCCCTTTGCTTATAATTCTGTGAGGGTTATTGAGTTTCGTTTATTAGAATTTAAAAAAATATTCTTTTCGCTATATTTGATTGGGGCGGTGCAATGTACGATTTCCTCCACAAGCACAAACAAATTCTTTGTATAAAGATTCTGGTTTTGGACACCAGACAAGAGCATCACTGCAAATAAAAATCAGAAAATAGGCAAAATCTTATCGACAGTTCGGTGTAGCAAAATTTGAGTGGTTCATATATATGAAATTTGTTCGTCATATTCAAAACAGGGGTTTGTTCTATCCGGAACCAAAATACGTTATATTACCCGAACTTCATTGTATTTATTTTATCGCTAAAATAAATGATAGTTTTGCTTAATTCATGTAAAGAATTTAATATTAACCAAAAATGTGTAATAGTTACCACGTAGTAGATTAAAGTTTTAATGCATCAAAACTCTAGTTTATGATCTAGTAAAAAAAAATGCAAAATATTCGAAACACTCTTTGCAAAAATTAAAAATACAAACAGAAATAAAATTACATTACTCTTTCAAAAAACCAACCAAAACCACCCTGGAAACATTAGTGTAGAAAAGGAATGATCTGAAAAACTAACAAACATAGAAATCCCGAATTATACAATCGAGATTATGAGTTTGGGTTCAAATTTTGCTTTTTTTAATCGAAACCCTTAAAGATCTACTTATACCAGAAATAATCTCATCGGATGAAATGTTAATAAATGAATTTTCCACTGAAAAAAAAAGATAATAAATAAATTTAATTTAAATAATGACAAAATAAAAAATCATATAACTGAAAAAAATTATCTAAAAAAAATAAAGAAGACCAATTAATTTCTACAAAACAATCCCAATTTGTGAAAAGTCCTACCGCAATATGGTAATGAAAAATAATAAAAGGTTGTGTGCGGTTTTTATTGATCAAAATATTGTGCGTATACCAATACCAAATAATCTTTTTGTTTTTGATTTTAAATTTAATATTTACCGGTATAGCAAACTGGAAAGAGAAAACACACGGCATTCAAATTGTGCCCAGAGGGGATATAAGGGAAACCTTTGATCTAGTCCTATACAGAAACGAATCTTGAGTAAACAGAGGGAGTCTTTTCCTTCCCTTACAGACAATACCCACGACAAATGTTCAAGCTTTAATATTTATTCAGAAAAAAGCAGGAATTGTATTACTTTCGATAATTGAAAAGCGTGCGTCGCGTCGTTTTAGGAAGAGGATATCGCTTGTCTGTTAAATTTATTTGAAATACACACGCGATTATAGATTTATGGTCGTATTGTCCACGAATACAAGGATATAATAAACAAGAAATTATTCTGAAATATACAGCAATAAAGTTAGTTTGCTACTAAAATTTATCAACATTGGAAATATATTAATAGGGAGGATTTATTTACCAGGTTGTTCAATAAAACTTGCCGTTCAATAAGAAAACCACGATTTTGTGGTTTGAAATAAATTTTATTATTCATAATGATTTTCCTGAACTTTAATACATTTGTTTCAGTAATCTTCTAATTTATGTATTCCATCACTAAAGTGAGACTCCGAAAAACTATCAAAATACACTTCCACGGCTGATACTTTGTTCGATAAAAATCGTTTCCCAAGCATACATTTGATTTGAAAACAATCAGAGGAAGCTAAAACCGGCGAATAAAGTGAATGTTAAAAAAATGTGTGCTTTTATTTACTGGTTTTCGTGATGTTTTTCTGTGCTGTGTAAGAGGGTGCCTTGTCTATTGTTTTTATTCTGTAAAGTAAATCTTTTCTTATAAATTATTGTTACAATGATAATTTGAGTATGTTGTTTTACTAGTTTGAAGGTTAGCTAGGAACAAAATTAATTTTTTATCCCAAAAAATTAATGATAATATCTGGGCCGATATTGGACTCAAACTCGTTTCGGAGTAGGGTTGCCATCCATAAAACTGCCAAATAAAGTGAATGTTAAAAAAAAGTGTGCTTTTATTTACTGGTATTCGTGATGTTTTTATGTGCTATGTAAGAGGGTGCCTTGTCTATTTTTTTTATTCTGTTATGTAAATCTTTTCTTATAAATTATTGTTACAATGATAATTTGAGTCTGTTGTTTTACTAGTTTGAAGGTTATCTAGGAACAAAATTCACTTTTATGATAATATCTGGGCCGATATTGGACTCAAACTCGCTTCGGAGTAGGGTTGCCATCCATAAAATTTGGCAACCACTACAAGACCCGTGAAAACCTCGGATTTTAGAGCCCAGAAACCGGACATGTTAACAGGTTTTTTTAAACATAGTCAGTGTAATAAAAAACAGTTGAAAATGTCCCAAATCACCTTTTTATTTATTTTCAGACCTTAAAATTAAATTTAGTCATCCTTTATCATTAGAAGCGGGGAGGTGAATTTAGCGAATCGATTCGTCGGTTGATCGCGGTGTGCGGGCACAGTGCGTGTGTCGCGGGCGGCCCAAGACTTTAAATTTTTAAACCCGGACTACAAATAAAGCCCCGCCTGGACGCTCCCGGATGCCCTCTAAACTAGGAAAAATCCGAGAAAACCCAAACGGATTGCAACCCTACTTCGGAGCCAAAGTACCACTCCTTAACCTCGTGTTTTACGTCAGAATTAAGTTTCATTCATACTTATAAACGGATGCCCAAAATCCTTTCTAAGCTTTCCAAAACGCTCTAAATGTTGCTAAGAAAGTCACATTGTGTATTTTTGTTTCATTGTAAGTGAATACGGCACCCACTGGGCACACAGCTTTTTAAAACCCAAAACATTAGCCAAAATATTGCTCACACTGCATAATAAAATTCCCCACGGCAGATTCTGTCTCGTTTAATCAACCATCTTTTAAAACCAATCTTTACGTGGATCCTTCTCAAGACTTGTACCACCACGCTACAGCAACCCATTTTTTTACTATTTTAATTGAAGGTAAAAGTTCTAATAAACTTAAATATTCAAATGGGTAGACAGACTAAGGTTGCCAGATGGCCGAGAACTCCGGGAAAGTCCTGGAATTTTGCATGTGGACCCATGTCTAGTAATTACCCCTTACTAACCCGAAAGTCATGAATACTATTTTTTTCCACAAAATTACGGCAGCACCAAGTTCAATTTTTAAGTTTGGAAAGACTAACTATAACTTTTTATCTATGACTGTATATGGTATGGTTGGTATGTATGCAGTTTGTAAGTTAATAGATTTTACAAAAAATAAAGGTATGTTTTATAATCATTTGCATTTTTTCTTTTAAAATACCTTACTAGTAATTTTGTAATATTTTTTTCTATTGCCCGTCCAACAGCCAACATTTTTAGTTGGATTTCGACTCTAAAAGTCTAACTTTGTAACCCCAAACCTACATAAAACTTTACAGGGATAGAGAACATGACTGTGTTTTAAAGGTATTTAACTGAGTAAGGTTTTTGGTGAGGCAATTTAATATTAATTTAAGGTCCTGTAAAAGAGATATCTGCACTACCCTGAGCTTGTTTTTCAGATTAGGCTTAGAAACTGCCATAGGAAACTAAATAATAGATTGCAGGGTACCATTGTCAGCAAAACTATGAATGGTATTAATTGTGGAAGAAGAAATAGAGTTGGTGCAAGTATTAAATCCTGGGGCACCCCAGCATTAATTGGTGAAAGGGGAGAGTGGCTTTCTACAATAACTGATATACGACCATTAGAAAGAAAGAGGAAAAGACAAGAACAAGGTTTAGGTAAAGGATCATTGGAAGAAGGCTTGTTAGGAGGGCCTCAGGCCAGACCTGCTCAAAAGCACTGGATATCTTGAAGGCAACAATCTGGAATTCACCAAGAAACTCGAGGAGTTTATTCCAGTTGTGTGAGGCAAAGGGTGACATAGGTTGCATAAATGCAGCTTTCCAGCATTTCGGAAAAATACTCGTGTCATAAGAAATTCAAAAGAAGCGAGTTAAGATTAAGATGCATTAATAATAGCAACGTTTGATTACTGTTTGCTACAAGAAAACAAAAATGGACTCTGAAAATATCCTGACCGAATAAATAAATGACTTTCTAACAAAAAACCACTTTGCACGAACAATTATTCACGATCAGGATAACATAAACCCACATAATAAATTTCGTATAAATTGCAATATCAAGCTACTTTACGCTTTTATAATGACACAAGGCCGAGACGTTAATGAACTCCTTAATATAATTTATTAGTTACTAACATGAAAATTTCTAGTTACATTTATTGGTAAAAAATATGGAAATTATTCTCGCGTTTCTGTTATTGTACTAATAAACGTTTGATGAAATTTTATGACAAAGGAACATAATTTAAATTGCAGAAATAAAAATGGTAAATAAATCTCTTTCGTTTCTGGCAAATTCTACCGACAAATAAAATTTTAACTTAATTTAGTAATTATTGTATTGTTTACTTCTTAAGAATTATCTATGAAATATATTTTGCATTTGTGCCTTCATTTTTACTTTACAAATTTAAAAAGGAATATGTTGTTTACAATTAAATTAAATTTACGGAAGTTGGAAACAAGTATTGTTAAAACAAATTGCAGCAATAAATTTCAAACTGTATAGTTGTTTTTACAGTTTGAAAAATTTCTTTAGTATAATTTTTCTTGCTGCAATTTTGTTGTTTAAGCACACGAGCTTTTCTTGGTGTCTAAATATTGCAACAATTTTTCTTTCATGCAAGGAGCAACTCGACCATTTTGGTGATTATTTTAGTGATCTTTAAGGTACCAACATTAAAATATTTTGACACCGTACATTTAAACCTAACTTAGAAGAGTATTGTACAACATGTTATAGAGAATTTAAGTATAGCTGCGGACGAATTATTAAAAAAAAACTTAAACTTTTTGAAATGATTCTTGCTACTATATTTGGATGCCATTTTGTACTAATATTATTTGTTTTTTTATCTTCAGAACAGCTTAGTAAGACTCGCATGAACGCCGGGTTTCTAAATATTTAACTCATTTTTTCCAGTTTCGCAAACGATATGCAAGTACCAAACATGCAGATACTGCATTTCACAGTACCTTTTAGATAACGCAGTAATACCGTCACGGATATTAAACAAATATCTACCACCTCTGAACCACACACCATTAATGCCTGGGCAATGCCATCCATCTGAACCATAACACGAGGTTGTCATCTATGGTCACCCATAGTGTTGTAAATGAAAATATTTTCAGTGGAAACATTTCTATGGAAATGGAAATGTTGTAAATTGCCGAACGTGTCTTAAAAATAATAAAAATATTGGAAACAATAAGAACGCGTCTGAAACCATTCAAAATAAAGATTTGTATATATTTTTATACTTTTGTGCAGTACAAAGTTTACGCTAGAAAAATAATTTCCGAAAAAGTACGTATATCATTAGGATTATGAAAAATAAAAGTCTCGAACTCGGGGATTTACCAATTATTGCTTGTTGGCTATTGATTGAAGAAGGTATTTGTGCTGAAAACAATATTGAAGGTGTTGATTAAGTTGCTTGTGTCTTGTGTCTCGTGGTCGTGTGTAATTACTTTTTAAAATATTGCTCTTTGTATTTTAATACTTAAACTTTCATTTATATTAATGTATTTTGCGTTTTAATTTTTGGATGACAATTCCACTTATGTATAAATAAATCCATTTTAAATGTCAAAAATTAAAATTTGACATCGAATAAAAAGGAAAGAAAATGTAACTCAACTAATGTAACTAAAAAATGTAAATGATATATTATTTTGGTTTTTAGTTCGTTTTATTCGCGGAATTGTCTTGCTATTACGATTCGTGTTCAGATTTTGAGCAGTATATTTTTTGCTTAGTTTTTAATACTTGGGCTTTTGGAAATTTAACGTAACCCATTTCTGAATGTCACTCGAGCTTTGCTCTCGTGGTTTTGTAAAAAAAGGTATCGGTAAATTTCAAAAAGCGAGTACTCTTTGAAACCAAGCACAAAATATCCAGCCAAATCTAAGCACTTATGGTATTAACTATGAAATTCTTTTATTAAATATTAGTTTTGATTTGAAATTTCTAGTTTTTATTAATATATTTCCAATATATTCTGATATATTTTGGCAATATTTCTTAAATATTGCCAAAAAATTACTGACAACGCCATATTTTTGACGTCGCTATTTTTACCTGATGTTATTTTTAAGCGACACTACACTTAAAGCCGCCACAGACCTCGTTCTTTTTAAAATTTTAATTGCGATTAAATTTCCAGTTTGTGATAACACTGTGGTAAAATTTTGCTAAAATTTAATTGTCGATTCGTCCGTCTTATTTAAAAACAAGAGTATGGGCAAACTTTAATCGCATTATTGTAAAAATTAACAAGCCATTAGTTTACGGTGAACAACTAGTTTCGGCTATTAAGAGGTTCAAAATGAAATTAAGTGTAAATTGTTATTATGTCCGACTGAGCAGTCAATCGGCAATTAAGAAATTTAAAAAGAACAATAGTCTGTGGGGCCCTTTAATTTAATTAACCGTCTTAATCTTAATCGCCGAGAGCTGCAGTCGTTCACCGAAAAGCGTAAATGAAGCGTGTTTATTTGTTACAAGAATGACGATAAAAAACGTTTGTTTTCAAATTAGGATGGATGAATCGACGATTAAGATTTCAAGCGCGGCCAGAAATTTTAACCGACGGTATTATGTTCGGTTTTCGCCCACAAACTAGCAATGTTAATTGACGCTTTTGATTGCCACGATTAAAACTGCCAAAAAGAACGAGGTCTGTGGGGGCCATTAGGTAATTTATTTTTCACGTGTGCAAGATTTTTGACACGTTGGGGCTTTTTAACATTTTAACATATTGGCATCTCGTACATTTTTTGAAATATCCATTTTTTTTAATAAATCGTTTTGGTTATTATAATACTTTTTATAATGTGCATAAACATAAAAAGACACAGACAGGCATAAGACAATAAAAAAGAAAGAAAACCCAAAAATTCTTTGAAGGATGGATAAAATGAAAGATTCCGTTACATACATACAGATGAAGCTAATAAAAACGTGGTAAAAAAGAAAGCTTAAAGATTTCCTTTAAAGATGATTTAAAATACCTATAAATCTTTGTAATATTAAGCTTGCCACGTGTATCTTTTAGCGCGCCCTAAGGATTAATGAATGCTGAAGTTTAGACTATATAACTAATATAATCCCAGAAAAAAACGTTAAACTTATTCAATACTATTTTTAAGCCAAAAAATAAATTCTGGCATATACTGGTGTCCCAAAATATGTGGGCAATCTCTCGGAATCTAATAAACGGCCCAAGCCTTTCCTACGGAGATACAGGTTCATAACGGACGACCCTGAAAATCGTTTTTTTTTTAATAACTTTTAAAATATTAGGCGTAATTTAATTTTTTTTAATATGATAGCTACTAGGTAAGTCTTCTTAAAATGAACCCATTAAATCATATTTGGCTTATTTAGTTTGCCAGGGACAGACTAGCTCTGATACAATAATAGCATTTTTGTTAACACCCTGTATGAAAAACGCTTAACAATATTATTTTTGGATAGCTTTAACCTTAAATTAAAAAAGGTATTCTTGATTGACATCGACAAAATCAACTGTTTACGAGAAAAACAATATCATGTTTGGTATTTTTTTACATTATACAGGGTGTTTTCTAATTGTACGTCAATATTTAGGAAGGCGATTTTTGGGTCCATTTTATGAAGATAAGTTCATATGAACGTATGTCCTAAACGTCTTAACTTTTGAGATACAGTGTGGTAAAATTTTTTAAAATAATTATTATCTGTAATACCACTTTAGATATTTTAATGAAATTTGGCATACATGTATTATGTATCAAGAAGCATTTTTTAGTGTACTACATTTTTTTTATTTGCCAAAATAGGCAGGTCAAATTCTGTACGAACACCACTGGTGAAAATAAAAAAAATGTGGTACACTAAAAAATGCTTCTTGATACATAGTACATTTATGCCAAATTTCATTAAAATATCTTAAGAGGTATTACATATTAATAATGAATGATTTATTTTTTAAAAAATTTACCACCCTGTATCTGAAAAGTTATGACGTTTAGGACATACGTTCATATGAAGTTTTCTTCTTAAAATGAACCCAAAAATTGCTTTCCTAAATATTGACGTACAATTAGAAAACACCCTGTATAATGTAAAAAAATACCAACTATATTTTATTTCTCGTAAACAGTTGATTTTATCGATGTTAATCAAAAATACCTTTTTTTAGTTTAAGGTTAAAGCTATCCAAAAATATTATTGTTGAGTCTTTATCATACTGGGTGCTATTATTGTGTCAGAGCTAGTCCGTCCCTGGCAAACTAAATAAACCAAATATGATTTAATGGGTTCATTTTATAAAGACTTATATAGTAACCATCATATTAAAAAATATAAATTACGCCTAGCATTTTAAAAGTTATTTAAACAAAAACAATTTCCAGAGGCGTCCGTTATGCACCTGTATCTCCGTGGGGGAGGGTCATAGGAAAAAAGTTTATGGGAACTTGTCATAATATTTTTAGCTTTTCTATTAGATTCCGAGAGATTGCCCACATATTCTGGGACACCCTGTATAATAATATAATTTACATTTTTACAAAGCGTGTTAGGGTTGGTTCTGGTTAGATCTTAATATATTTATACCCGGTTGCAGAAAGCGTGATTAGTACTTTGAATGGTTAACGAAATGTCAGATTTTGACAGGTTGCCTACTAAAACCATTGAATAACACTGACATAAGGTTCTGTTAAACATTCTAAACCTTGATTAACTTTTGTGCAACCCGGGGTTACACTTATAAATGCTTGCATAAAAACAAAGAAAAAAACTTTAATAAAAACTTTTTCTTTTTCGAACAAAAATCATTGTCTCAAGTTACTAATCAAATTATCTGTCGGCAAATGGGAACTATATATCCCGATATTCCCCCAGGTTTTAAAATATTAGCTCAATTTTGTCATCCAGATTTAATCGGAAATCGGGAAATAACTTTTTCCCTTTAATTTCCTATTATTACAAATTTAAAAGAAGAAAAATTACTCTGAAATAAAATTTAGCTTTGGGAAACATATTTAAATTTTCTACACTTTTTATAGATTTTTTTAACATTTTATAAATTAAATATTTATCATGTTTATACCTGTTACATGATATAATTTTTTTTAAGAAATTTAATTTTTCTTTTTACCGACTGGCTGTAGGAGCTCAGTCACTTTTTTGTAGCTATTTTTTGATCCAAGGAATTAGCCAATATACACCGAGCAACATGTAGTACCACTTCTATGTATCCCTATACATTCCAACCTAAGAAGTCCCAAATTTTCCACTGTGTCCATTCTTTCCTTTCTAGAACGTCTATAGACTGTGGAACCTACTGCCCACAGAGGTATCTATTCCTTTCGCCTTTTAAACTCAAATATTTAAGCCCTGAGTAAATAAACTCCCTCTTACAACACTTCAGACAACCATGATACGTTAGTACTCAGGGGGAACTTGAAATACTATTTCGATGTCTACTGAAGAATGACTTTATTGCAATTCTTGATTGTAGTAGTAAAACTACAATTACTATAAAGTTTCCATTAACGTGGGGAATCTGGGGCCCAATTCCATAAGCAAATTGTTTGACATTCCTTTTTTCTATCTCTTTCGAAGCAGAGATGAACTTATGAGTTACCCTTAAGGGCAACACGGACATGTGATCCTTATTTTAACTTTCTCTTTCCTCATATTTTTACAGAATCCTAGTTCTGTTTCTCTTTTATAGACAGGTATTGTATTATATTATAGCCAACTTCTAAGGGGTCTTTCCTTCCCTTTCAAATTTTCAAATATCTGAGTCAACAATAGGAACCTTTTTAGAAATTGTTTAGGAAGTAAAAAAGAATTAAAGCCCAAGCCATCTTTATCTTTGGATGCTACCATAAAAAAGTGAAGCTCTTACTTCAAAAGGAGCAAATTTTTAGTTAAAATTGAAAAGACACCTGCAAGACCCCTCTCTTTGTCTACACCAAATATATGACATCTGAGACACTAAATATTTCATAAAAACAAGAATGTTATACGATTTTATTCTATTTGGATAAGAAAATATATGTGCTAAATAGATTCCCAAAGATGTGATCAAAAACGAGCATTTTGTATTAGGGTTTTGGTTATATCTCGGCATCATACTATAAAAATACAAATAAAACATAGGTCTTCTTTGATTTTCCTTAAAGGTTTAATTTTTTTACCAACCAAATCAAGTTCTGTTAATCAAAATGCACTGTATCTAATCATGCGTGTAAAAGACGTATTTTCTTATTATTATTTTCGTCTCCGTCTTGTTTTTAGCATCGATCGATACCGGAATTCGAGCACGCGGACACCACCGATGACGCGTCGTTGCTGCCCTGATGCCGTTCGACTGCCCTTTGGTATTTAGCAGCGGCGCCGCGCCGCCCCATTTACTTAAACACTAAAAACAGTTTCTTTTATTCGCTTTAACTATACAAACATTGTATTTGCAAATTTTGGTTAGTTCTGGTTTTATATACTGTTCATTATAAATATAATATTTGTATAGATCACAAATATCTGAGAAAATTTATAGTTTAGAGCTTA